>PVIA01008020.1:0-76451 GCA_004024845.1 Tonatia bakeri
AAAAAAAAAATCAATAGTTTCTGGAGACTTAAAAAGTAGAGCCTTGATGGTAACCGCTGCCGTTGCTCATGGGAACAAAGTCGTTTGAAATGTTAAAGTTGAATCACATCTCCATTTCCAAAATCATAACTATTATTGTGTTAAATATAGAGACAGTGGAAAATGCCAAGACAGAGAGGAAGATGGTGTATTTCTACATATAAGGCAGCGCTAATTTTCTGATTGACAGAGGACCGTTTCTGATCATAGCTGACTGAGTGTGGTGGGACCGAGGGGCTAAATGTGAACCATGTGAACCATGTTTTTATTTCCTGTATTCTGATGCTTTGGCATCTGAGGCCTGGCCAACCCTGCAGGACTGCCCTGCCCAGGGTTACTTAGTCCCTTGAGATATTAAACAATTCACCAGCCAGTGTGGTTTTCAAATACCAACCAGTGCAGCGCCCACACCCCATTACCTTCTTTGTCAGGCTGCCCCTCTGCAGGCCATTAGCTTTCTGCCCTACTTATCCGGGCCCAGGTACCAATGACTAAGGACAGCCCCTGCCCCCCAGAGCCTGCAGACATGATTTAAACTCGCCAGTCCTAAGCCTGCTTACCCTACCTTGCCTGTTTCTTCCCACAGAAACTACAATGAGCCCCATTTCCCCTTCTTCCTCTGCCTCCTGACCACCCCAGTGCTTCCCCATGTGGCTCCCACGTGCCACAGCCTCTGGGGAGCTGTGTGTGATGAAGTGTCTTGCAATGGTGACCATCTCATGACCTGTTGGCCCCACCATACCTGGATAATAAAACCCACTTTTAAACAGGGGTGAGGGTAAGAGAGGGCGCGGGAGCAAATTTCTTCATAGAGTATCTGAAACACTGACAGTGAAGTTCTGTTGGATGGTCTAGTTGTCTTTAAGACAGTTCCGTGACAGCCCCGGGCAGAGATTCTCATTTCAGCTGTGACAGCACCCGCTTCCCAGCTCCGGGCCTCCCAGCCTCATCTGCTGTGCTTCTGCTTGTGCTGGTTAGGTAGTTATTCTTAGTTAGTTGTTTGGTTAGTTTGTTGATAATGCTCACAGCTTTGGGCATAAAACTGGATGATTTTTTTTCCCAAAAGGGGAAGAACTCATTCTATTTTTAAATCTTGTGATAGGCTCATCTGCATTGACGAAATCGGAGTCAAGTTGTGTTCCCTAACCCTGCCTCACCATCAGAATCAGCCAGGGAATCAGAAGACAAAGATACTCCTTTCCCTGGAACCCACCCCAATTTTACTAACTAAGTCTGCCAGGCTTGGAAATTTTGAAAGTATATAGCTTGATCCAGTGTTTCTTGAACTTCGACATGCATTTGAATCTGGTTAAGACACAGATTCCGATTCAGCGATGCTGAGTAGGGCCTGAGACTGAATTTCTAGCACGCTCCCTGGTGCAATAACCACATTTTGAGTGTCAAGGCCCAGCACACAGTTTACCCAGGGGGCTTATTCAAAAAAAATCCCAGGGATTTTCCTGGAGATGATTCTGCTTCAGCAGGGTGGGCTGGGCCTGGGAATTGTTTCAGATAATTTTGAGACAGGAGAATAAGAAGCAAGGAAAATTCCTTGGCAAGTGGAACGGGGAAACTGAGACAGGTAACCGAACACAATGGCTGAGAGATTTACAGCCAGGTGTGGATGGTCACCAAGACAGAAGGCCTTCTGAGTGAAAACTGGGAAAACAAGGACCCTACCTGCAGGAGATAACTTCTTCTGTGGAGATAACACGTAGGCCTCAGCTCTATTTTAGCTCCAGGCCCAGAGAAGCAGCAAAACCAGGTGGGCAATGCCAGGACCAGCTGCCCAATTGGTGGAGACCATGACCCTGGAGAACTGATGAATATTCTACTGAAGCCTCACCTGAGACCTCCCCTAAGATTCCCACCAGCAAGAGAGACATAAAAAGACTCAGCACCTGCTCTAGCTCTGGTGCCATCCCCCCCACCCCCTACCCCCCCACACACTTCTTTCTTCACAGGCACAGATCTCCTAAACTCTAAGGCAATGGGCAGCTGGCAGCTGGTCCCAGGCTAATCTCCTGAATCTGTCCCCAAGACCCCCTTTCCTCTGACTTCCCAGTGAGCTCAGGCAGCCCAGCTCAGGCTCTCCTGTCGCTTCTTCTTCTATGCTAAGCCCTTCCTTGTTTCACTGTCCCCAGCTTTAATAAATGTATCCTCACAGTCACCTGGACTCATGTCGTAAAATCTTTCCTACACGAAGTCAAGAACCCACACACTACAGATGGTCCTAGGCTCAGGGCCAGGCCCCTATTTCGTTACAATTTTATCATAAGATTATTTTATCATCTAGGATATACCAGCCTCAGGAAAAAAAATATCTGAATGTCACATAATACTGGCAATAACAAGAATGGAAAGAATTTATTCATTCAAATAATATGTGCTAGTACCTTCTCCTCCAGCTCTGAGGCTATTGTGATAAATTAGAACAGCAGTTGTTAACTTCCATGAGAAAGATGGCAAATGAAAGAATAAATTTCCAATAGATGAAATTACCCCTAGAGAGGTCAGTGCTTGGAACACTATAAAGCATGGTAAGGAGACAGCGTCCTAGAGAATCGCTGATGGCTACGATAACAGCAAGAATAACAGCAGCTGGGACCATAAGGACAGTTGGCGTGTGAGGAGCAGATTTCACAAGTCAGGGAGCACTGACACATTCTACGCGGGTGACTGTTGCGTCCTCTCACCAAACACGTGGAAGATCTGCCTGCAGTTGTCTTCGTCTTAGAGCCGGAGCAACTGACACAGAGGTTTAATGACCGGCCTTAAACATTTTTATCTTTAATTGTGGTAAAATATGCTAACAAAATTTATCATCTTAACCATTTTCAGTGTACAGATTAAGTATTTAGTACATTCACATTGTACAATTAATCTTCAAAACCCTCTTGTAAAATAGACTGACACTCTATATGGATTAAATGTTAAGTTCCCATTCCCGCTCCCCAGCCCCTGGCAACCCCCATGCTATTGTCTGTTTCTATAAATTTGACTACTTTTGGTACCTGAGTATTTGTATTTTTGTGACTGGCTTAATTCACTTAGCACAATATCCCCAAGGTGTAACGTGTCTTTCCTTGTTAGGGCTGAATTATAATTTATTGTATGTATATGCCACACATATGTATGTATTTGCTTCTTCATTCATGTGCTGGTGGACACTTGGGCCACTTTTGCCTTTTGGAAACTGCAATATGTGGCTGTGAGTACCCATTTTCAAACACACCAAACTCACCAAGGTCCTCCTTGCCCTGGGTATTATTGCTATTAGGAAGACCCTTCCTTAGATAAGATAGTCTTATGGTTCAGTCTGACATTTTACTCAAGTTTCTGCTCTAACAAGCTCCTAAGAGAAGTCCTCCCTGACAACCACATCTACAACTGCAGCTGCCCAGCCTTGGTTCTCTGAGCCCTTACCTTGCTTCAGTTCACTGCTCTTTAGAGCCCTTGTCAATGCCTGGCGTTATATGATGTGCTGTGTTTATTTGTTTATTGCCTATCTCCCCCTGTCCTCAAACATTACCTCCAAAAAGACAGACTTTGCTTATTCCTATAGTGCTCTATCCCCCATGTCTAAGGAGAGTATCTGGTAATGAGTAGGTGTAAATATTTATGAATGAGTGAATGGTGGAAGGAAACAAGGAAGGAAGTATTCAAATCTGTATTTGAATCCACACACTTTGTTTCCAAAGCCCTTGCAGGGCTGCTGCCTGGCCTAGCCCCAGGGGTACTTGAGAGTCTTACAGGATGGATAGAGCGTGGGAATGGAGTTTTTAGGTGAAGGAAAACATTTGAGGGGGTGGGGTGCTATCAGTGGTGAGGTTCCAGAAGTATTATCTAGATACTGAAGGAAGAAGAAACAGGATCTGAGCATAAAACATTCTGACTGAAACGAGATCCCTACAGTGAGTTGAACAATGCCTCCAAAGGCCTGTCCATGAACTAACCTATGGAACCTGTAACTGCAACTTTATTTGTAAAGAGGATCTTTGAGGACATAATTAAGGAACTTGAGATGAAATCATCCTGAACTACATGGGTGGACCCTGGCATAGACCAGCAAACCAGGACAAGTGGAATAGGGAAACTGAGACAGGCAGCTGAACAAACTGGCTGAGCAATTTATAGCCAAGTACAGAAGGTCACCTCCCTCAAGAAAACATCAGCCTCCGTTGTGTTTCAGCTCCAGGCTCAGCAAAACAGCAAAGCCAGGTGGGCAATGCCAGGATCAGCTGCAATGACTAAATACCCCTTGCTCTGGCCCTAACCAATCAGTAGACACCATGACCCTGAGAGGGCACACCTCAAGCACAGATGACTATTCTGCTGAAACCCTTCACTGAGATTGCTACCTGCAAAAGAGAGATAACAGCCTCAAGACAAAGGAGCCAGTGCATATTCACCCTTTAGGGAGCACACCCATGCCATTCACTTCCCCTGCTTCTGCCCTGAAAGTCTTCCTTGTCTCACTGCCCCCAGCTTTAATCAGTGCACTCCGATAGTGACCTGGACTCATTCTGCGAAATCTTTCACACATGAAGTCAAGAACCCACACACGATTGGCTGACACTAGGCAGACCCACTCAGGGCCAGATCTCCTGTCCGGTAAGACCCTAAATCCAATGGCAGATACGCTTGTAAGATGAAAGCAGAGTAAGATCTAAGACATGGACAAGGCCATGTGAACACGAGGTGGGAGCCACCAGAAACAGGGAGTGGCAAGGAAGGATTCTCCCCTAGAGCCTTTGAAGGAACTGTGTTCCTGTTAACACCTTAACATCTGTCCTTCAGATCTATGAGAGAATAAGTTTCGGTTACTTTAAGCCATTGGATTGGTGGCAGTTGTACAGCAACCCTGGGGAACTAATACAGCCCTAGAATTAGCAAACCGGAAGAGATCAGCAGAGAGCTGTAGTGTGGTGTTCCCACTAGATCTAGGACTCAGGATAGCCACCTTGATGACACTCTGGTGTCTTAGGACACGAGGTGTTCTTGCAGTGCCCTCACTGTGCCTATATGACCAGACTGGCTATAACACTGGACAGGGCTACACAGGGCAGCATGTTCACTTCCGGCTGCTGCATGAGGTGGGGTGGGTGGGGTGTGGTGTGCAGGTTCAAGGGCTTCCTGCACAATACAGTGGGCCAAGCAGGCTCTCTCAGCTGCTGGGATCCACACTGTGTGTGGTTTTACATGGTTTGACCAGTGACAAAGGGACGATAAAATGCTTAAGACACATAGCAAATAAAATATCGTGGGTATCGGAAATACCTCTAAAAAGTTAATTTGTATTCAAATGATAAAAAAATTTCCCATTTCTAAGTCTTTATCAAATGTACCCAGTACTTTCTTAAGCGATAACATAGGCTTTTCTTCTGTTCTCTCTTTTTAGAAATTTTGAAGAGCCCAGGGAAAAAGCTGATTGGGATGTATTTAACTAATGTGTTTCCAAGGCAAGAAGATAAATTTAATAACCTGTTATAGGTCCTTATAGTATTAGCCTTAAACTTATAAAGTTTGCTCCATACCCATATCCTAAACCAATACTTCACACAAAAATTTTAGGCCTTTTGGAGTTATAAGCAAATTAAACTGTATATCTTACACCATGGTCTTCCTTGGTATTTCATGTAATAACTTTTAATTCCCAAACTTTATATATATTATTTAAATTAAATTTTAATTTCCTTTTTTGTTTACACTAGCTTAATAATACTAGTGTTGGGATTATAGAGCAGTAGTAAAACCTCATTACTATTTTTATCAAACTAAGCTCTTTAACTTGTGAAGTTCTCACCACTTTTCTTTTCTAACCAGCTGACAGTCTTGTGTTGTGGCAGTTTGCCAAAGACTGAATGTTCACGTCCTTCCAAAATTCATCTGTTGAAACCTAGTCCCCGGTGTGTCGGTATTTGAAGGCGGGGCCTTTGGGAGTTGACTGGGTCATGAGGGTGGAGCCTGTATGAATGGGGTTATTGACCTTGTAGAAGAGACCCCAATCTCTCCCTTACCCCTTTTCCATGTGAAGGCACAGTAGGAAGATGGACATCTATGAACCAGTAGGCAGGCTCTCACCATCACCAAATCTATGAACTTATTGATCTTGGACTTCCCAGGCTCCAGAACTGTGAGGAATTGATTTCTGTTGTTTATAAGCCACCCGGTCTACGGTGTTTTTTTACAGCAACCTTAATAAGCGAAGACATAGTTCTATTTGATCAGAACCAGACATATAGCAAGGGTCCTGCCCTTCACTTTGACAGTTTCCAAATTGCCCATGTTTGTTGGATCTCTAGGAAGAGGGCCTATTTTCATCTCCACTGAGGCAGGGTGGGGCCCTGGCCAGCACAAACAACACACGCACATGGACTGCTGGGCAGCGGTCTGAACAGACACCAGCTCACTGAACGCTCCGGCCAAGTCAATGTCTGTCACAGTGTGGTGGCACAAATGAAATGAAATGATATACAATGCCTAAAATTAATAAAACTGCTTAAAATGGCACGTGGGGGCATTTAGCACAGGCTACTCTCCTCTAGCCCATCCCTCTTCCTTTCCCCATGATCACTTCATGTTCCCGCCAACTTCTGGGAAAGTAACCTGCATCTTTATTTGTCTGTGTTTGAGGAGCACTTTTAGGAAATTCATTTTTTAAGTCTCTTTTTTTTTGCCCTCACCTTCATCTAATATCGGGTAGTTGCTGGCTTCCTGATTATTAGAAATTTCTAGACTATAAACCATCCCCACCTTAGAATTCTAGTTATACAACATTAGCAGAATATCTTCTATTTTCTCTACTTAGTATTTTAGCAAAACAGGTAGCAGCAAAAACAGGTTCCACCAATCTCAAAATATTTATGCTGATCCATGCTGTCCTGGACCTAAAGGCCCATCCATCTCTTGGGATACAGCAGATGGAGCATCACCACTGCCTGATGTGAGGACAAATTCTTCTGAGTCATTTGTGAACTTGGCTGGGCCTTGAAAGATGAGGGTAATTTTTTTCTGGATGAGTTAATACGGGAGAGCAGACTGGATTTATGCTAAGATGTTCAGAAAATAGAGAAAGCAAGACTAGCGTTATTATGTTCTCTATTGTAAGAGGCCCTGGATCAATCTTTGCTAATGACGGCACATCAGTAACAAAAGGTGCTAACAGGAGAAACCAGGGCAGGAGCAGGCAGAGGGTGGTGATGGGAACATGAAGGCACTGTGGGGTCATGGAGAAAATATCCTACAGCAGAAATGCCACTTCAACCTTTGCCAAATGTATCTATCATAAAAGCTGTAGTTCAGGTTGGAAAATGACTTCAGTTCTAGATTCTAGTTTAAGGGCTCATAAAAGCTTCTTTTTGGAGATTAATATTACCATGATGCAGTCGGCTTTCAAGTGCTTCTTAAAAAGAATTCTAGACTCAGGGTGAATATATTCAAGATGCATGAAAATGAAAAATGCTCTTCAAATATCATACTCATTGGTACAGATGTATTTGACTATGCATATTTCTGATACACAAATATCCTAATTTACCCCCCAAAAATACACTGAGCATATTTTTCCAGAAAGTTTGAAAGCATTTTTTCCATTGTAAATATCCCTAATGTGATAATTCTAGCATATCCACACATCCTTCAGATGTGTTAGAATTCTCAGCCGATAACGGCAAAGTTGGCCATCTACCTTTGGAAGGTGGCATTGTGCAATAGAAAGAACATAGGTAATTTGGCTTCTAGGCTTAGGTCCTCCACTAAGTAGTCAACTTTGGGAAAGCCTGACATGGCTTGGGGTCCTGTTTTCTCATATGCTGAGTTACAGAGTTGGATCAAGTTAAAATTAAGGTCCCTTCCCATTCTAAAAATATATAAAAGAAAGTGATCAAATGTTCAGGGGTTCCAAATGGAAAAAGAAGATAGAGAAATGCTTCCTAGAGCAGGTAGAATTAGAAGTGGACATCGAAGGGCACATAATCAAAATCAGGCATGTTGAATTTGCTAGGTGTGGGAGGGATTAACTCACAAGCAAATAGTATGAATACTGGGAAATGTGGAGCCTTTAGAAGTTGGACAAGGGGTCTCTTTTGACCAGAGTAGGAAGAGCATGTAGAGAAGAGGTTTAGTAATGCAGACAATGGGGCCATACAGCAAATATTTATTCCACACTTACTGTGTGTCAGACACTATCCTAAGCATAAGATGCAATGGTGCGCCTGATAGGTAGGGTGTCCTTAGGGGAGCTTGTAGTCTATTGGGGAAGAGAGACTACTTAAATAGCTATAACAGGAAAGATTATGGAAGAACATAGGGTCTGGAGGTGGACAGTGTTTGAAGATGTTATATTTAAGCTAAAATCTAAAGGCTGAATCAATGTCAACCAGGCACAGTTTGGAATGCTCAGCTTAGAAGATTATTCCCAGCAGCAGCGGAGTATCTGCCTTTCCTATCCCTTTATATCTAGATCCCATTAACCACATTACGCAGGAGGTACTCACTAGTCAAATGAAAATGACAAGCAAAATTGGTGTATTTACCATCCCTGGTCTAGGAAATACTATGTCAGATATAGTGTGACATCTCTTCATTTTTAAAGAACAACAAAAAAAGCTTATGGTTTAAAAGGCCTCATAAACAGTATTTGTGAAAGTCAACAAATAGAATGTCAACAACAAATTGTTCATTCAAGCCTAGCCAAATTTTAATGAAATTGGATAATTTTAAAATATAATATATGGAACTTGTGTGATAAAACAGCTTCTGATTGTATTCAATGCTTGCTGAGAGCCTGGAAATAAAAGGCTATAAGTTTTAAGTTTTGAGTTTCTTTAGCAAAATTTACCAGTAAGGATATATAATGGGAAAAGTCTAATGGATTTATCTAAGGCTGAAGTTTGAGAGAAAAATGGAATGGATGGCAATTGTAAGGAGGGGTCTGCGCTAGGAAGAAAAAAACATCAAGCCAGAAAATTGCTGAGAGAATGAGAGCGATGGGAGCTGACAGTTGCAATAAGTCTGAAGGACATGTTGGGCGAGGGAGGAGAGTGAGGAACAGCATAGCCAGTGTATGCAGGTGGCCAGAATGTCATAGGGATAATGACATTCAGTGATAAAAGGGGACAGCTCTGGGGGTGGTAAGGGTTAGGGTGTGGCTGTTGGGATGAGGCTGAAAGAAATAGAAGAAAGTACCTGTGAGGTTGTGATTTTGAATGAAAGGATATTTAAGGTAGCCAAGACTGTAATGGAAATAAGAATGGGGTCGAAGTTTTAAGTCCTCTGTCAAAATTTGCAAAGAATGTGGGTAATTTTCTTCCAACTGGGAACTGAAAGGGACATAGGTAAATCCTAAGAACAGAGAATATGTGAGAGTCAGATGCCATAATCAACCTAAAAGCCCTGGAGGAGGAGAAACAGGAAGTTATTTAGAAGCGATAGTGGTGAGGATGAAGAATCTAGCCACCTGCTTCTAGAACAAAGATGTGTAGGGAAGCAGAGACAAGGTGAGACAGAGCCTTTGAAGAAGAGCTGAACCACACTTTAGGGTAAGGTCCTGGTGTGAGGAGAGAGCCATACACACAGCACCCAGGCCCCTGTCATTTTTGGCAAGAATTCCTGTTCCTATCAGCATTATTTATAATAGCCAAGATATGGAAGCAATCTAAGTGTCCATCAATAGATGAGTGGATAAAGAAGTGGTGTGTAGACACAATGCAGTATGACTCAGCCACAAAAAAGAATGAAATCCTGCCCTCCACAACAGTATGGATGGACGTAGAGGGTACTGTGCCAAGTGAAACAATTCAGACAGAGATAGAGGAGGACAAATGCCAGGTTATTTCACTTATATGTAGAATCTAAGAAACAAAATAACTGAACCAGCAGAACAGAAGCAGATTCATAGATACAGAGAATGTTTTGACAATTGCCTGATGGGAGGAGGTGGGAGGATGAGTGAAGATGGCGAAGGGATTAAGTACAAGTTGATCGTTTACAAAACAGTCATGGGGATGTAAGGTACAGCATAGGGAATACAGCCAACAATATTGTAAACTGTGTCAGGTGACAGATGGGTACTAGATGTGTGGGGGTGATCACTTCATGAGTTACATAAATATCACTGGATTGTATACCTGAAACCACTATAATAATGTATATCAACTATAGTTAAAACTAAAAAAATTATTTAAAAATATTCTAAAACATTTCCAAGTTGAGCTCCCTTCGATTGCATGACTGTGTTAAAGTAGCAGGGCAGGAGAGGCGTGGGCTGATGCGGCCTGGCTGTAAACACACTGAGAACTGAACCCCTTGGGTTCAAGTCCTTTAGAGATTACTTACTACACAGTACAGAGATATCAGTGACAGGTGATTGTACCAATGAAGAGGAGCACATTTGTCCCCTCCTCTGGAAAGTAAAGTCTGTAGAGGGTGCATTTTACCTGTCCTCCTATCTGCTTTCATAGGAACCTGAAGAGTCTGGAGGTGAAGAGCCGACGATGGGAGCCACGTCCCAAATCAGATGAGAACACGTGCACATTCGGGTCTCAACATATAAATCACCAGGGTCATCAAGACGTGTCTCCATGAAACACCCTTAGGATGGGTTTCCCACTTGGCGTGGACTTCTTCAGAGAACAGCAAACCAAATGTCCTGACTGAATTCAAGGAGAGAGAAGAGGGAGGAAGATGGGAAAACCTGAATCAAAATGGACCTTTTAAACCAAATAAGAGATGAATGTGCTATGTATATGAAAGTAAATGATAAAGCTGCAAATAGCAACCACATGTTACCCTCTAGAAGAAAATGAATGACATCATGACATTGTTAAGACAAATATGAGACTGGGAACATAGGCTAGGTTTTCTTTGTTGGAGTGATTTTTTTCTTGGCTTTCATAATGGCAAGAAGATGAGTTGATAATTACCAACTCAATGGTAACTTTTCTTTCTGACCTAGTCACTTTAAGAGATCTATTCAGATATCACCTATAAGTGGAACCTAGTCAACAAAACAAATAAGTTAGCAAAACAGAACCAGAGACATGGAAATAAAGAACAAACCAGAGGGGATTGGGGGGAGGGGATAATGGGGGGAAGAAGGGGAAGGGTCACCACGAAACATGTATGAAGGACCCAAGGACAAAGACAAAAGATGGGGGATCATTGAATGTGGGAGGTGGTGGGTGGGTAGGGCAGCAAAGAGTAATGGGGCGAAAATGGGAATAAATAATTGAACAACAATAAAAAAAATAATTTTAAAAAAGAGTTCTGCTCAGGCCCTGACTGGTGTGGCTAAGTGGGCTGCGAGTTCGATTTGTGCTCAGGGCACGTGCCCCAGGTGCGGGCCAGGTCCCAGGTTGGGAGTGTGGGGGAGGCAGCCGACTGAGGTTTATCTCACACAAGTGTAAAAGGTAGGTGAAAAAATGTGATTATAAGGCTACAGTATTTGATATCAGAATAAAATTAACATTTTCATTTGTGGGGTATGTCTGTAGTTTTTTTTTTTTCCACTCATAGTTGTATGTGGCTCATTTTTTCAAGCAAGAACAAGAGTATATAGAGTATTTTATGTTCTCTTCTTTTTAGTGGAAACAAAGTGGAAAGACTCAAGGAAAACCACTCAAGGGAGATGTCACCATGTCCCCGTGCCCCTGCATCTTGTAAGCGAGCTGACACTCACCTCCCCCACCCTACCCCCGCGCTGCCTCTGAGAGGCACTCACACAACAACAGACAAGATTTGAGTGACACGAAATGAGGATCTGGGTCAAGCAGGGCCTTTGGCCACCAAATAGGATGGATATTTGCTTTCAAACGTTTCCATTTTAACCAAAAAAATCATAGTGGCCAAAATTCTAACCGGTTTTCAAATATTCCACAGAACACTATTTATCTATCTATCTATCTATCTATCTATTTATTTATTTATTTAAAGTTAAATATACATATGTCATTGACAATTTTCCTACACAGTCATGTGTGGCATAATGACCTTTTGATAAAAGATGGAACACATATATGCCAGTGGTCCCATAAGATTATTGTGGAGCTAAAAATTCCTATTTCCCAGTGACCTGCTGGCTGTCTTAACATTGTAGCCATTCTAATATAGTAACTGGCGTAACATCATAAGGCACACCCTGACGCAACGCCCTAACATCATATATAACGTCATTTCCTAACGTAACGTCATAGCGTAACATCGTAACCAACGTAACATTACGTATAACCTTGTAGCTGGTTTCTCTACAGCCCCAGCGTAGCACAACCCGCCGCCTCGCCCTCCCTGGCTGACTGAGAGCAACTTGCAGTCCTGCTCGCTCTGTTCATGGTAAGTGCTCTGCACAGGTGTACCGTTTTTTAATCTTTTGTGCTGTTCCTTTTCAATATTTAGACAAGTTTATAGATGCAAACCCTTACCAATGCATTAAATTGCCTACAACATTCAATACTGTAACATGCTCTACAGGCCTGTAGCCTAGGAGTGATAAACTATGCCCTCCAGGTTTGTGTAAGTGCCCTCTGTCAGGTTGAAATCGCCTAAGGATGCATTTCCCAGAACATGTTTCCATCATTTAGCAATGCAAGACTGTTTTTAATTTATATATTTCCTTTCCCTTATTTGTAATCATTTTAACCTAATTCTTCCAGATGCAAGCAAAGCCCATTTCCTCTACTTTGGTAATTAGTGAAAAAAGAGAACACCTGACAATGTTTCCTTCCTAGGCTATGCATCTTTTAATTTCCAGTTTTTTAATATTGTTAATTAAAATTCAAATAGAAAATTTAGCACACATGGAGTATTATGTAAACCTTAGTTTATTTATCTCTGATGCATTACTCCATCCCTGTCCTTGAAATGTCTGTTAACTTAGGAATCTAATATAAAATGAATTCTAATTTCTGTCAACTCTTATAGTAAGGGCGATGTGTTAAGATCCATTGATTTAGCATTTTAACTATACAAATTTCAATGTAATTGATACCACACATAAAATTTTTCTTTCCAAATTGACCCATTTTTCTTTCCTACTGCCAGTTATAATGCTATTTATCTTGACGACTTAGGAGATCTCAGGCATGTGTTTTCCTGGTCTCAAAGCTAAGATATACCTACAGTAGTGTTAATGTGCTTTTTGGGGACAATAGCTTGTAAAGTCTCATTTTACCCAATGATTATTTTATCCAAGAGGCTACATGAAATACTTTTCTAGTAAAAATCCTTCAATAACATATATGAAACTTTACAACAGTTTATTACTACAGAAAGAGGTCATTTAAATCCAATAAAGCAACATTCTCATTTAACCTCTTTTATGAAGAGATGAACTTAGCTATTATGAAACACCTTTCCAAGTTTGGCCTTAATAATAATTATGCCAACAAGTAAAGATTTGGTATTGGGTACGAGTGTGGGTTTTGCAGTCAGAAGGTTGGAAACTCTGTTCATTTACTAAGCTGCCTAAACTTGGGACAGTTAACTCTTAACTGCTTCCTCCTGAGAAATGGAGGAATATCGAGCACAGTATGGTACTCGCGAGGAATAAATATGTATGCCATAATATACATATACATACAAAAAACAGCGCAGTTACACAGCAAACATTCAACAGATGGTAACTATATCAACTGAGTTATGTTAGTTTGCAGTTGTAACCTTTCTTCCTTTTTAAGTTTTACTTATATAAATAGCCCCATGTAGTAAGAACTTCAGGAGTAAAAATAGGAAGGGATGCTCTCTAAACTTATCTTAATAATTCAAAAGATAGAATATTTCTTGAATTATTATGTCATAAAAATTATAGTGCAGTTATATATTATACATGATATATTAACAAAATTATACATTTATTGTGTATATACATAAATTATTTTATTTAGCTCATAGCAATGTATTAGTATTTAATTTTTTCAAGTGATTTCTCATAAGTCAAATTACATCAGTTAATTAAAACTTCTAATTCATAATACATATCTTACAATATTTAAGATTTTTCTGGATATATAACATTAAAGCAATAATCATCTTTGACCAAGTTTATACAAATTTCAACTAGACAGTTGTTCAGTATATCAATGAAGTTTTGTAGAACAATTGGAACTATTTGAATTTACCTAAAGTCTCATTATTTCTGTGATAATCTGTGCCTCCTACAACCCTCAAGAGATCAGGAAGCAAACTATGAAGTACTGGTAGCTATAAAAGCAGACACCTTGTGTGGCTCCTTTACAGTTTTTTCTGGACACTAATTGCATGTTGTGTAGGCACTGGGCTACTTCACAGGTGGACGCTAAAGAATGGGCTTACTCTTTTATGGTTTTGAGTGGGAGAACATCAGAGGAGAATTTCAGAAATACTCATCTGGCAGTAAAGCGTAGGCTCAATTTAAGGCCAAGGTTTTATCAATTAAAAGCAATAATTCTAGAAAGAGTCAAAGTTTGACTTCGTGAAATAAGCATGGAAAGGGGAAAAAAGAGAAAATAAGGATGTTCATCTTGGAAGTAGATTTGGCATGGATTGGCAGCAGGTTAGATGAGAGAAATCTCTGAGTAATCTATGTATTTTTTTTTCCATAAAATTCTTAAAGATACATTCAATAATTGTGGAATATACTACAGGAAATCTTATATCTATATACATTCTGCCAAATGCTCTCCTCCTTGTTTTGGGCCCAGAGTCAAGATTCTAGATTTTAGGATATTGTGCTATGACCTTCCTTCCATTGAGTGTGTTCAACGTTCCTGTTTACTGCCCACGTTACAAAGGGCTGTGATCCCCACACCCCCTGAGCCCCTCAGCTAGGCATGTTGTTAACTAATCTTAGCAGCGTTCTCAAATGCCTGAAGGTACTGAATGAAGACGTTGCCCATTTCTGCTGTGAGCAAAAAGGGATCTTAGTTTTATTTTCTCATCATTGCCGTCTTTCTCCACCTCTCTACATGGTGGGGAATCATTCCCATTCCCTTTTTGTGGACTTTGCTCCCATTTAAACTCTCAAATATTTCTCTGCACATAAGCTCCATTCCTACTTCTTTCTAACCTATGTAACTCTTAGCACACTCCAATGTTACCATTCCCCCTTTATTTATAAGAGTTTACCAAACATCATTTGGTTTGGGGCATGGAGTATGGATTGAAATCAACAGAAAACATTTCCTGCGTCATAGAGAAGTGCAATCTAATTCCAGGTGCCAAGGAATAGTAGTCTGAGGAGCTGGCTGTCCCCCAGGAAAGGCAGAGATGCAGGGGACCAGAGGCGTCTGTCTGCAGTCCTGTTGGCACTTCCAGGGGTGGCTGTGCTGTTGGCAGATGGTGCCTTGATGGATGTGTGTTTACTGTGTTGTCGCAAACATTGTGGGCACTGAACCACAGGCAACTTTTCATTCCTCTTATTTCGGAAGCAACAAGAAAATATTTTCTGTGTCTCGGAACGATGCTGCAGATCCCCTGAGACTAGTTTGACAGTGTGACTCGAGGCATGTTAGATTTCCTCTCCTTCAAAGTCTGATTACAAGGGTTCCAGAAAGCACTCTATCTAGCTATCTACAGTACAGGACAAAAGTACATCTACAGTTCTTTGTATGGAAAACAAAGAATTAATAAATAGTAATAGAAGAACAGAACCTGCATTTTACATGCCCACAACTGTGAACCTACTTTTGCCCTACCCTGGTATCTTTCTATTTTCCACCTATCTTTATCTTTCTCTACATCGATCTATCTTTATATATGTCTGTCTGTCTACCTCCCTCCCTATCTCTATTATATATCTGGTGATATTTTTTTACTTGTTTTGGGAAGACATCACCTAGTTCTGTCTATTTTTATTAGAGTTTTGAACTGTGGTATATTTCAACTTTCCTGGCTGAATGAAAAAATAAGAATGAATAAATAAATACACAAATAAAGACTTCATTAGTAGCAATTGGTTTGAACTGAACCAGCATTACTCTGGGCCAGGAGCAAACAAGCAACACCAGGTTCTGTTCCAGCACAAGCTACCCAGGGAAGCCTGATCAGGCATGTCTTAAAAGCAGAGAGAGCGTTTGTTCCCTTTGGTCCTTCCCAAATGAGTATTTTGAAGAAGGAAATATTGGGTGACAGAGCCCAGGTCCTTTTCACTTTAAATACTTTGTGGATATGATTTTACATACAATTTCTGTTTCTCTGAATTCTTTGAAAAATTGGCAGCAGTATACCTAGGTATCGTTTCCTTTGCCTTCAGAAACCTCAGAGCAAAGTGAAGAGAGGACCAGCCAGCTGCAGACTGGGCCCAGTTGTTCGCAGCTGAGATGACTTTATTGTTTGTTTATTTTGGGGAGTGTGGGTTAAGCTATTCCGCACATTTCCCTGAATTCTATTCCCTCTTATCTTCACACAGAATGTTCTGTTTCTGCACCTACATTCATCTATTGCTTAGTACACACGCCACCTATAGCATCCATCACATCGTATTCCAATCACCTGTTTGGACAGAAAAGACTGACTATTGCGTTGTGCAGATGGAATGCATAAACGAGCAAGTTCTTGATCCTTAATTAGAGCATGCGGAATAATGACAGCGAAAAACATTTTCCTCATGGTGCAAGACTAATAATTGGGGTTTTTCCATTTAATTTGACTATAAAAAGACATATAATTAATTTTCAAAATATATTTGACTTCCAGGGCATTTCTGTCCATTTTTCAAAGTGAAGCACACAATTTGAAGGTGATGTCTGCCCCACCATACAGAACTGATATTTATCAAATAATCTTTATCATAAATAACAGTAATTTTACTTGAAGGACCCCGAAGTCAATTAAAAATCTAAATCCAAATCCCAATTCTTATATATCATAGCTTTCTGAATGTGGATTGGTTTTTGTGTTCTTTTTTTCACCTTCAAAAGGAACCAGCAGTAGGAGCTAACACATATGGTTAATACAGGAAATGAAAGTGTTTATCAAGTGCTTAGAAAATAAAGTGTTATATAAATATTTGTTGTTAGAATAGTTGAGTAGGCATAGGTCTTTGGCATCACGCTTTGCAAATAGTATCTAGTTCTTTTATCATCTGTGATATCAAAAACAGTTGATCTTTCAAGAGGCTGATTTTCTTTTTTTTTAAAGATTTTATTTATTTATTTTTAGAGAGGGGAAGGGAGGGAGAAAGGGAGAGAGAGAAACATCAATGTGTGGTTGCCTCTCATGTGACCCCCACTGGAGACCTGGCCCGCAACCCAGACATGTGCCCTGACTGGGAATCGAACCTGTGATGCTTTGGTTCTCAGCCCACACTCAATCCACTGAGCGACGCCAGCCAGGGCCTGATTTTCTAAAAGAAAAATATTTTCTTTACTCAAAGTCATATGAAAAATTCAGAAATGTTTAGAAAGGAAGTGTCAACTTTATTTACAATATTTTTACTGCTATAATTCAGTGATTTATGTTTTCTACCTGTAGTTCTCCACGAAATTTCACATTCAAGTAGATATTTAGGAAAGTAAAAAGCTTTTTTGTTTTTTATTGTTTGTTTTTGAATTTTTAAAAAGGGTTATTATCTCTTTTATGTTATTACAAATCAGATTGGTTCACAAAATTTTTTTAAGAAGTTGGTAGTGATTATATTAGTTGTATAATTCAAACACTGAATTTATGTTTGAAATGTTTGAACATACATTTACTGAATTTAAAATCAGAAAGTATCATAACTAAGAATCTTTTTTATGTATGCTTGGCTGTCAAATGGATTTGATTATTATGTATTTGCACACGTTAATTTGAATTTAAGTGTTATTGTTAAACTCATACAGTATTTTTTTGCCCCTGTCAAAAAGAAACAACAGACCCCAAATGGAATCACTTGTGATAAACTCCACCAAAACTTAATACCTAACCTAATTTGAGTTTCAGCCTCTCTCAGGCACTTGACTTTTAAATCAAGTGGTGTGGGGTTTCATGATCAGCGCTAATGAGTTATTCTGCCTGATAAGGCCCTCTGCCTTCACCTAAGCAGAAGTGACCTTACCTGAAATAATTGACTCCTTTAACTACCTTGTTCTACCCTCCCTTTGCCTACAAAACCCCCCATTTTTATAACTCCTGAGACCTGGCTTCTATTCGCTAGATGGAATGCTGCCCGATTCATGAATCATTAAATAAAGCCAATTAGATCTTCCAATTTGCAGTTGAATTTTTACTCTTTAACACCCCTCAGTTGTAAACCAAAGAAATGCTATTTGGTTTTCATGTACAGATATAATCCAAGTGAAAATCATTTTGAAATTATGTTCTGTTTTATTCATGGTGTTGGTGTGGGGGGGTGTTCATTTTGTTGGCTCAGCCGGATGTTACTCTCCTCCATCCTGGTCAGTCTGTGGTGATGTGCTGTCTGTGTGTTCTCAGCAAGGGAGGGAAGAACAACCACAAATCGCTCTCACTCAGTTTGTAAAATATTCAGTGATGCTGTGAGGAGCTAGAATCAA
This sequence comes from Tonatia bakeri, assembly GCA_004024845.1. Lineage (NCBI taxonomy): Eukaryota > Metazoa > Chordata > Mammalia > Chiroptera > Phyllostomidae > Tonatia > Tonatia bakeri. The sequence goes on from PVIA01008020.1 coordinate 18,507, forward strand.
CTTACAATGAACATCATGACCTTGTTGGAAGTCGGGAAGGGGGGGAACATTTCTTCTATCCTTTTAGGTTCTTTGGCTGGTCTACTAATCAAATTAACATAAGACAGATCCACTGGAGAAAAATGAATTCAGCTGTGGCCGGTGGCTCAGTTGGTTCGAGCATTCACCTGTGTACCAAAATGTTGCAGGTTCAGTTTCTGCAGTTGTGGGTTCAATCCCTGGTAGGGGTGTGTCTGGGAGGCAGCCTGTTTCTCTGTCACATTAGTGTTTCTCTCTCTCTCCTTCTCCCCCTCTCCCCACTTCTTCTCTCTCTAAAATCAATAAACATACTGTCAGGTGAGGATTAAAAAAAGGAAGAAGAACAAATTTAATTATATTTGTATGAGAGATCAAAAAAAATAAGACATCCAAGGACAATTCAGCCAACTGAGGCTTATATGCCATTTTGAGCTAAGGAATGGAATAGGCTTCTGGGGCTTCAAAAGGGAGAAAAATCATTCACAGGAAATAGGAAGAGCAAATGTTTAGTGAACAAACATTTTCCATGCCTTGCAGACTCAGTGGGGTGCATAGAGGACCTGGAATTCCCTCCCCCCCACAACCATACCTTGCTCAGGTTCTTTGTAGTATTTCTGATGATAGCTCTTCCTGGAACAGGCCCTCTGCCCACATTTTTTAAGCAGTTAAGAGATATGTTAAAAAAAAAAAGTCCCAAGTCTTCTGTTTCCACAAAAATAATCAGCATAAAATAATCCTCATGCCAAAGAGACAGTTTGGCTTGGGCAGAATTTGCTCCCCTGTGCTCTTCAGGAAAGGCTGGAACACAAAGTGTGGTACCAGCTCCAAAACAGATTAAAGCCCCGCTCACAATCATAAGAGACAGTCCCGTGGCACCGCGGCAGCCTGGTTCCCCGTCCCCAGATGACCCCACCGCCCTAATCTCTCTGTCCACAGCCTGTCTTAGTCTATATTGGTCGTTATTTCAATGAGATAAGACGTTGTAGAGCACCCTCTTTTCTGAAATCACTGTTGCCATGTATATGGCTTCAACTTTTGCCTAAGAGAAAACTCCTGAATCAAGCTAAGAGGTTCTGGAAAACAACTTCAGGCAGATAACCTTAAACTACAGGTGGTGTCAGAAAGGAATGTACTTGGTTGAGCCTGGAGAAGTGGACCCAGTACAAATAAAGTCATGATAGTGCTGCAGACAGCCACAAATATAAATAGTCACTAAGTACAGAAGGCCACAAAGGAGAAGATCTTCTCTACAAATAATGTGTATAGCTGTTCTGTAGACTTTGCTGTCAGTAGCCACTTTCTTTTTCTTTGTTTACCTTTAATCTTTATTGTATTTGTTTCCATTACCATTTAGCCTCCCTTGTACCCCTCTCCCTGCAGCAATCACCACACTGCCATCCAAGGAATGTTCTTGTGTGCTTTGAAGTGAAGGAGCGTTTTACATTTGTTTATAGCAGAAAGCCTAGGATAAGGTCAGTATTTGGTGTTAAGCCCAAGGTTAAATGGTGGTGGTCAGGGCACCCAGTCAGTGGCACATGCGGTGTCCAACATAATTTTGCAGAATATTATCCCACATGTTGCTTCACGTGAAACATATTTGAAGCTCACAGAAGAAAAATGTTCTCGCTCTCTGATTTCTCACTTGAATTGAAAAATGGAAAGCTTTTAAAAAACGTAATATTTCCTCCACCCAACGTAAAAATCCCTGTGACTGTGATAATTTAACTAATACATGATATGCAGATAAATTCTAGCAATGCATATGTGCAAGCTATGAGATTTTTAATGTCTTTAACTGAAAGGTTTTGAACAGCAGTTGGGACTGAAATGTTTTCTGAAATATAATTCAATTATCTTTTATTGTTTATGAAACAAATGATGGGAAGCTATATGTAACCCAGCTAATGCTTTATCTCTTTGAAAGCATAAATTCCTTATTATTAGGCAACTGCGAAGTCCTTTTATGTGCTGAGTGATGTGGCTGTCACAAAACTAGACTGAGTAAACCACTCATTGTTTTATGTTTTCTCGTGAGGTACTTCCGTTACGAACAGTTAAGTTGCACTGAGTGATGATGTGGTCGGGAATGTTTCTCATTTAAATTGTAAAATGCTTGAACAACCTAGGATTTGGGAGAATTGCACCTAAATTAGTTAGAAGCTTGGGTTTAATTCACAATGAAAATATTTTTATTATGTCTTAATGTAACTTTGTATCTTTAATTTTTTGTTTACAGTTGTATTTTTGTATTGGGCTTATTATTAGAGACTTGAGTTCTGAAAATTTATGAGCTGCAAGTTCATACTGGCCTTAGACGTTAAGTGGGGATCTTTTTCTAGCAAACGCCCTCTCTCATTCCTCAGAGCTGCCCTCTCAGAACATGATCATTTCCTGCAGTTGCCTTCCCCCCCATTCTTGTGCCAACAGTGTGGTGTTTCCTTTTCACCCATTTCTGTCTTTATATTTAAAGTGTATATTTAGAATGCATAGTTGGATCTTGGTTATTTTTTTAAATTCAGCATAGTGATTTTTGTCTTCAGAGTGTTTAATCTACTAGTATTTACATTTAAATTAACTACTGATGTAGTTGGTTTATTCCAGTTTCTTGCTATTTGTTTTCTGCTAGTCCCATCTGTTCTTTCCTTGATGCTGTTTATTTCAGCTTTTCTGACTTTTGAATTAATCAAATTGTTTTTATTATTGCATTTTTCTCCTCCTCTACTTTTTAGCTCTACTTTTGTGTGTGTGTCTCTACTGTTTGAATTAATATATATTTCAAAATGAATCCTTGACCAACTGCTTTGTATCTTTAATAAATACTTATCACAATTCCTGAATGATATAAGAACCTTGCAAAGGATGGCAAATGAATGGCCTTCATTCTGTCCCTACAACTAACCTTTCCAATTGAACGTGGAGCAGATCACTCTTCTCCATGCAAGTTTAGATAAATTCAAGGACTGCTACTCTCCGTTCAGTAAAATCATGCTTTGGTGTCTGTTGAGGCCGCCTGGAGAACACTTACTTGTTCTTCATTACTCATCTCGTCTTCACTATATAGGTTCCTCTGGTCTTTCACAGTCTAGTTTTCCTTTTCTGTGCTCTGATGGAACCTGGTGTTATGTAGGTGTCTCTGAAATTACTGTGAAGAGTATTTTGAGAGTTAAACTAATAGATGAGATTAACATGTCAAAGACACTCTAGAGGTAGCGTTTCACCAGCCAGAATCATGCAAATCTACAATGGTTCTCATCCCCAGAGGGGCATTTAAAACATTTATGGGGTGTTTTCTGTTATGGAAATGATCAAACCTACAGTCACTTCTGCAATAATCCTTTTGAAACTATAGATTTGTTCCAAGGCAATTAATATATTAATGAACAATCTGAGCATAAGGAAAACTTCAAGTTTGCTTTATGAAAAATGTCGTGCATAGGGAACACTAATGTGAGTGCAAAAAGCCACACCCAGATGAATCCAGCTGTGTAGGAATACACAACACACACACCACTTCAAATGTCTACCATGTATGTTATCCTAAGTTATATTTTCTTAATCTTTCACATTTGTGAACTTTTGTGGACAAAACCAAACCAAACATGTATTCAACATCCCAAACTTGTTTAAGAATCCTGGTTCAAAACACCAAATAGTGCTTACAAAAACCGAAGAACTCAAGAACCCTAATGGAAATAATGAAATTCTTCTAATGCTTCTTTTGAAGCTAGTACTGTCAGGTTTAGTGGTTTCCGGCATCATTACAGTTTCTAAAGTCTTCAGCTGTCTGACAAAACTTCCTAGGCAGACAGGAAAGCTGAAAAATTTCTAGCAATGAGACAGAGGTTAAGTGAAGGATACAGTTATACCATGGATCAGAATTTCAAGTTTGGTGAAGTAGGTATCTATTATAAGCACATGCCTCAAAGGTGCACGTTCGTGCGTGTGCACACACACACACACACACACACACCAAAAAATGTGCCCCAGGAATTAAGGCTGAGAAAGATCACCAGAAGGAGGAGTCATACCATCCATATCTGCTGTTACAACTCTCCCACTGATTTCAGAAGACCCTTCACAAGAAATTGCAAGCTGCAGCCCTTACATAGCCAACTTCTCCAAGCAAACTCCAGGTGCTTCGCAAAGTAAAGGGACACATTTACCCTAGAATTTATATATTTATTACCATTGAACATATATAAAATTGTGCTGTTTTATTTTTTTTGAAAAATATGTTTTAACAAAATTTTTTAGTGAGTTTCTACCTTTCCCTCCATTTTCTCTGATCACAAGCCCTGTGGTTTTTAAGTGCAGCAGGTGTTTCTCAGAGGTTGTATGCCATGTAACAGCGGAACTGACTGTACCAGCAGTGTTTAGCGGACAGGTGCTAGGAATGCTGGACGATGCCATGTGAGGGATAAAACACGTCTTGTGTTGGACATGCCTTGACAGTCATCACTCTGTTTCTTGACTCCCTGTTTTGATTAATTAGGTTTGCCTCTGACCTTCATCCATGTGAGTTATGCCTCAGCTCATGGGCCTGTAAAATACCAAGTTACAGTTGACGTATATTTTTGTGGCTATTGCTGCTTGTCTACATTCTGCTGATATGTTCTTGAGCAAGTCAGATTGTCAAATTGTCTTCTGTCTGGCTCATTTTCCCATCTATGAAAATATGGAGATTTGTTGAAAGTATGCCTCTGAAATCTGTTGCCAAATAAACTACTAATGACGTAAAAAATAGAAAACAAAAACTGAGTAAGATAGTCTGGCAAAGACTCACATGAGAGTTTGAACCAGAAATTTCTATAAGTTTATCGAATCAGTAAGTACTTAGAATAATGTGGCTGTGACTTTAGGCTTGACACTCCTTTTCCCTGTCAACTTCCTACTCTCAGTTCAACTTTGTCTTTATGGATTGCTAAAGATTCTTTGCATTTTCTTTGTCTCTGTGTTGTATAAGCTTTATTCTGGACATTATGTCAGATACAAAGATTGAAACTGTCATATAAATATCTGAAACATACTTACAGATTTAAGATCTTTAAATGGATAGATAGAATTATCCAGACACTGTTAGAATCAAATCGTGGTCAAATATGTGAATGGAAGTTCACTAGAGTATAACCTCCTATAGGAGAAGGGTTATGTTGATTTTTATCCATCATTTGTCCCCTGTGTCTAGAGCAGCAGCTGAATGAATACTTGCTGAATGAATAGGGTTACAGAAGTAAAATGTAAAGTATAATTGACATGGCATCATTTCCACTGAATAAAAAGGTAGGACTAACCAACCAGATGGTGCTGACCGGTAGGCTGTACCTGTGTGCACCCCTGAGTATAAGCCATGGGTACTTGTTCAGAAGAGGGACGGGTTGTTGGGTGGCTAGAGGAGGAGCCAGTGGAGCTGTGCTTAAAAAATTTGTAGATTTCAAATGAGGGAGAGGGGAGCAGGGTATTTAAATACGGGATTTGAGTAAAAGCATCAGGGTGAGAGTAATAGGAGAATAATAAGCATAACCATCTGGTTTTATTGGAGAAATAGGAAAAGGAGTTTTAAAAGTATCTTGAAGTCCACATATTGGAGGGTCTGATACTTTATTTTTTTACTGTGTATATAAACTAACAAAATAGAAATGGACCCATAGATAAAGAGAACACACTGGCAGCTGTTGGGGGGTGGGTGAAAAAAGCGAATGGATTAAGCAAAAATAAAAATTAAAACAATGAAACCTCATGAACACAAACAACACTACAGTGATTACCAGAGGGAAAGGGAGGTGGGGGAGGTCGAAGATGGTAAGGGGGGTAAATGGTGACAGAAGGAGACTTGACTTTGGGTGGTGAACACATCATATAATGTATGTATTACAGAATTGTGCACCTGAAACTTATATAATTTTATTGACTAATGCCACCCCAGTAAATTCAATAAAAAAGTATAAACAAACAAACAGCTTTTTGTTGCTTCAAAAAATGCAATAAAACAAACTTCTGAGTATATCTTTCTGTCATCTTTTCATTATTATCAGGTTAATTTAACTTTTAGAGTTTAGTTCTAAAATCCAAATGAACCATTAACTTTAATAAATAGCATTTAAAATATAATAATGTATAAATGTAGAAATTATTTTATCAATATGGTAATACTTACATGTTATCATAAAATCAAATGAAACCTGTTACTAATATTAAAAAACTGAAAGACATTGGTACATCCTGACCTTGTTTTCCTTAGAGCCTGTATCTTTGATTATATCTTTTCTACAGGGAGGAACTAAAACAACTAGTAAATTTTTCATGTGGGTGAATAATCAAGAGAGTGGGAGGGTCACCTTCCATGCTCATAAATAAATCATGGTACGATCCCTTCATGTGTCTGACAGCCCTACTTGACCCTGTTCTGACCTAGGAGACATTGAAGGGAACAGCAAGTCAAAGCCATTGTTTAGCTACAGAGGAAAAGGCTACTAAATACTAAAACAATTATTCAGCCTCTCTTTTCTCCTTATATTTGCTTAGCACTATCACATGAAAGACAGACTGTCTTCTATTAGAATCTGGAAAACTAAGGGAGATTTAATCACTTATTAAAGAAATTATATGTCTGAAGGAAATATTATTATTATAGAAACAGACAAAAACAGACATTTTACTATTTGATTTGAACCTTGAATCTCATAATATACTGGCAAAGGATGCCTGCGATCGGTGAGGCACCAGAATGCCATTCTGGCTTAAGCAATGCACAAAAAGAGATTTCAAGGTTGCACTGTTGTGTATCTTCTCTCACCAAATAGCAGGAATGCTATTTTCCAGGAACACTTCCATATGATGAAAATGAATATATCATATTCAGTCTTATATTACAGTAACCTGAATTCTATTCTTTCTCTTAAATTGATAAAATTTGCCCCACCATGACACAAAGCATGCATCTCAAAATTGGTTTGACACCTTTAAAATATTAATCATCATTTCCTAACTAATCTCATGTCTCCCTCTGCAGGGATATTGCAATTTATGGAATGAGCACACAGAAACATTAGAATCCTCCCCTTCATTAGTTTTAAAAGATGCTAATCTCAATGATCTCCATAGGCCTATTTGTTAAAAAAAAAAAAACAGTTTAATACTTGGCGAGTGGAACCCAAGAACCTAAATTAATTTGTTCTGCAGTGTCATGATTGTGGTGTTTGACTAATTGCAATCATCTTTCCTCTTAAATTCTTTTCTTCTGTATCTTCCCAAAGTTCTTTAGCATCCTGTGATTTTTCACTCTCATTTCATTCTTTCTGGAACCTTTTATCTGCTATGTGATCTTATGTAACCAAATACATTAAAAATATCATCACTTTGCAATATATTCCACATAGAAATGAGTAATAGATTTTATATTTTTTATCTGTGCTGTGTTCAAAATTCAGTATATAATTTTACACTTACAACACATCTTGACTGAAAGTTCAATTTCATGATATATTTGTTCTGTGTTTAGATTTTATAAAATTCACAGTTGAGAAAGAAGACTGACATACCCAGCCTTATCCCAAACATACCTTAAAAATTGTCAATCTTGAATCAAATATTAGTTTTTAAATTTAAATTTAAACTGATTAAAATCAAGTCACATAAAAATTCCACCCTTTTTAGTGCTGAGCAGCAGTAGATAGTATTCCGTCGTGTGGATAGACCATAGGTTTGTTTATCCGTTCAACCAGTGAAGGAAATTAGAGCTGTTTCCAGTTTTTGGCAATTATAATAGTGCTGCTGTAAATACTTGCATGTATATTTTTACATGAACATAGTGTTTAATTGCCTAGATTTCAAAGAATGAGAGTCCTGGATCATATGGTAAATTCATGTTTAATTTCATAAAAAACTATCAAATAGCTTTGCAGCATGGTTATATTATTTTGCATTCTCACCAGCAATATACTAGTGTTTCAAATGTTCTGTATTCTCATTAGCCTTGGTATGGTGAGTGATTTTAGCCATTCTAATGTGTGTTGTGTGTGTATTTCCCTCTCATTTAGTGATGTTGAACTTGTTTTGTGTGTCGAATTGCCACTTACATATCCTCTTTGGTGAAGTCTGTGCAGGTATCTACATGTGTTTTAGAATTATTTCCTTGTTTCTGTGCAGGAAATAATTTTGCTGACTAGAATATAGAGGCCCCTTTGCCTTTAGACTATTGATTTCTAATGTTACTTAGGTCATTACCTTTCTATCCTCTCGGTTGTTTCATACATTTCATTCCTCCATTGAGATGTTTCACACAATTATAGAACTGTTAAAAGATAAACCGAGGCACAGAAAAACTTTCAGAGTTGATTTATTTAAGCAAACACTGACTTGAATCAGACAGTGCCAAACCAGAAGTGATTAGACCCTCCAAAGCAGTTCAGGGACAGACGATTACAGAGCAGAGGCGTAAGCAAAGCAAGGAAATTATTTGATTAACTATAGCTTAAGCTGTGGCCTTATTTGGGAAAGCCTAGTAGGCTGTTTGTAGTTGATTGTCCTTAGGTTTTAACTTCTCAACACTGAAGCATTTCAGGGTCAGGTTTTGGTTTGTATATGTAGCCTATTATGGTATTAAAGCCACCTTGGTCTAATGGCCTCCTCGTGAAATTAACTTAACAATCAGTTAGATAGTTTTGTCATCATCTGCATTTCATTCTGAGATCTCTGGACTGCCTAAATGGCTTTCTAAAAATCATCATACATTACTTCATTCTCTGGACTGTAAAGTTCAATGGGTTTTGACAAATGCTAGCATGATATATACCTACCATTACAGTATCATAAGGAATAGTTTTATTGCCTTAAATAAATCCTCTGTGCTTCATGTATTCAATGTTCTTCACACCAGTACAAACCCAACTACTGATACGTTTACTGTCTTATAATTTCACCCTTTTCAGAAGAGAATATCATCTACTAATTGGGATCATAAAGTATGTAGCCTTTGTAGACTGGCTTTTTTTCCACTTAGCAGTTTGTATATAAGATTCATCCAACTCAGTTTGTGACTTGGTAGCACATTGCTTTTTATTAGCGAATGGTATTCTATTGTATGACTATACTCTACTTTGTTTTTCCATTCAACTGTTGAAGGGCATCTTGGTCACATCTAATTTTGGACAATTGTAAAGGAAGATGCTATAAACACTTGGATAAAGGTTTTCTATGGACATACATTTTCAAATCAGTTGAGTCAATACCTAGGAGTACAATTGCTGGATCATATGGTAAGACTGTGTTCACCTTTGGAAGAAACTGCCAAGGGGCCTTCAGTGCGGCTGAATCATTTTGCATTCCCAGAAGGAACCGAGAGCTCCTGTTGTTCAGCATCCTCATAGGCAATTGGTATTATCAGCATTTTGGGTTTTAAGGTGGAGATCTAGTTTATTAAGACCGCGGTCCTTGTAAGAAGGGGGAGAGACACGGGGGATCCATGCACACAGAAGAAAGGCCACACGAAGGCACAGTGAGGAGATGGCCTCTGCTAGCCAAGGTGAGAGGCCTCAGGAGGGTCCAAACCTACCAGCACTTTTTCGTGGACTTTGGCTTTTAGAATCATGAGAAGATAAATTTTTGTCATTGAAACCATCCAGTCTGTAGTATTTTGCTTTAGCGATTCTAGCAAACTAATATACTAGGTTTCATAGGTTTTCTTCTAGTTTTACATTTTTGAATTTGATATTTAGATCTGAAATCCATCTCAAGTAAATTTTTGTGGCAGATGGGAGGTATGTGTCCAGGTTCACCTTTTTGCATGTGGATATAGAATTGTCCCAGCAGCAGTTGTTGAAATGACTGTCCTTTTCCCATGGAATTGCTTTTGCACCTTTCTCAAAGATCAGTTGACTGTTTTTGTGTAGGGTCATCATTATTTCTATATTTAAATAAATGTGTTTGAATCAAAATTTTTAAACTTAATATTATATGCAAATATGGTAATGAGCCATGTAGCTCAGTATCAACTATAAATCTATAGACTGATGTGTAAATATATGTATATATAGTTTATTGAGTCATTTATTGCAATCTTAATTTTTTTAATAGATGAGATTAGACTAATCTGTTCCTTAGAAGAGAACACTTCAATGTAAAGGAAACACCAATTATTTATATTGGCTTTTGTGAAGTCAGCTCTAGGCCAAAATTTTATATGTGATCTTTCAGGTCCAACCATTGACAAATGGATGATCCTTACCTGAGAGACCTCATGGGGGCAAGCTGCCCTGACCACACATGCCTAGCATGTCATGCTAGTCATGTGGTCTCTGAAGAGGGTTGCAGTCAAGGACAGCCCCACCCCAGTCCTGCCTCCTGGGGGCCATGCGTTTGCCATATCTGCATCTGTTTGCCAGTGTGGAACTCGAGCATGGTGCAGTTGCTCTGATCATATTTTATTCTTTCTTCCTATTTCTGTGGTTCTCCAGACTCCATATGGTTAAGCAAACATTCTTGTGGTTTAAAATTCATTTTCTTCACATTTGGGGTGAAGGAATTTTTAACAGTTCTCAGGAAATTAATGGCATGTTTGTTTTCAGAAATTAATTTCATTTGTGTGTTATGAAACTTACACCAGATACCTTTAAAGTGCAAATAAACTCTTTGATAACTTCACATTCACTTATTTCCAGGATCTCTGAAATTGTTGCTTAATGCAATTTTATGGTATTTTTAAGAACATTTGTGTCTTTATAATGTTAAGTTTCTCATAGCTATGAGGTTTGCAACTATTTGCATTTCCCTAAAAAGTTCTACAGAATTTTCAGCTAAATTTACTTAGAGAATATTTTTTCCTAATGCTTCAGCAGATTCACACACCAGCTGCTGGGCTCTTCTTCAAACTATATAGTAACATTAAGGTCCAGAAAAAGTACTGTTCAGGGCTCACTCTATATACCATACTCAGAGTCTGTCACTTATTGTTAAAACATTAGCTTCTGCAGATTATAAATATTGATTCCATTGTCATCATTGAGTAAAATCTATAATACTTAAAAAGCTATTTTATGTATTTATCCAGCTGGCACCTGCACACATGAACACACATTTCCAAATAGAAACATTTGCAAGTACATTACAGAACAATCATCTTCTCATATTAAATTTCACAACAGAAATCATAGTAGCTACAATGGCGACAGAGCCTGTGCAACCTGTAGTGCACACGCTTGAGTTTACAGAATGAGACTCTAAATTATCATAACTTAAAATGTTAAATACTTGAATATAAAAAAGCTTTAGCTAATACTTTCTAAAATGTTGGTAATTACACACACACACACACATTTTTTTTAACTAAATGCTATATCATAATAAAAGTCTAAGCTCTCATCTGGGGCAGTCTGACTCTTAACCACACATGGAATATGGAGTGCAATTGGTAGGAATCTCTTGGGTCGTCAGTAGAGATGCTGCCAGTTGGTAAGATGGTTTCATAAAATAATGTGTGCCCCTGCCTCCAATGAATTCAAAAGCTGGTAAGGGAGACATATAATTAAAATGTATTAAAAGTGAAAAACATTAATTATGTCAATAGAAATAAGTGCGCTGTTTCAGCTAAGCACAGAAGGGGTGAGTTAGAATGATTCTGCCTGGCAAAGTCAGAAGCCCTCACAGAAGAGATCACTGTGCTGGGTATTTAAGGAAAGTGGACACTCTGTAGCCCAACAGAGAAACAAAAGGGGGCATTATAGGAAGAAAGATATTCTGTGAAAAGTCATGAAAGTATGAAAGACTAAGATCTGTCGGACAGAATATAAGTTTTGACAGTTCATTATGGCCATACAGAATACATACATGTGAGAAAGAAGCCAATCTTAATGAGGATGAAATGAGGTTCCAATGAAATTAAAGGTGATTGCAATATTGTGCCATCATATGGCATTTAAAACAAACTTTTAAGATTTTTGGAGGTTCCACTTGTTTTGATATTTAAACTGAAATATCTAATTCAGTCAATAGGCAGGTGCTCAATGAGAAAAGCATAGGAGAGTAGTACAAGTAAAGCAGACACCATGTATTTGAAGAAGAAATTTCACTAAAGGTCTATATTTATATGATTGACAACCACTTAAATCAATATGTTTTCAGTATGAAAATGATGTCAGGGATAGCTGATGGTAGAACTGACCAGCTCCAAAGACCTGTCAGCACGCACGCTGGAGGGTCCACCGTCAAAGTACCCAGAAAAACCTCAGCAAGATGACCCTTGAGAATAGTCTCCCACATGAGAGCCACCGCTGTGGTCTAATCTGCCTTTCAGTGCATTACTTTAAAAGGTGAAAGCACCATCAAGGCTCACCAGATATTTAAGAAAAGCTTTTAACGTGAAAGGAAGAGACCCAAACAAATAAACAGGAGAAAACCTTTAGAGGAAACAGAATGTAGAGAGTAGCAGTAAACTACAGTAATGAATCACTGGAGTACCACTTTCAGTGTGGTGCTCAAGTAATTTCCCGTTAAGATGAACTTCCTGTAGATTATCCCCATAAGCCTTGGATAAAATATTTAAAATGTTGTCCATGCTGGGGACTGAAAGATCACTATTAAAATATTCATAGGTAATATAAAAGTGAATATTTAATCATTATTCCATTTTATCACATGATTACACAGGACATGCTGTGCATCATGTATAGTTTTAAGCATTTTAATAATCAGTAACTCACTGGATCCTTGTATCAATCCTATTGGGTAGGTTCTATTATTTATATCTTTGTCTTAGAGGTGAAGAAACTATGGCCCAGAGAGATAAAGAAGCTTACCCAAAGTCACACAGCTAGTAAGGAACTGAGCTGGGATTCAAACTAGGTAAGCTGAAGAGTCCCTATCATTAATTGTTATGCCATTTTTCAGTATGGTGACTAATAAATATGTGCAAAAAAGGCTTACTAGTCCATCATAGTTGCTAGTTTGATTTCACTCACTCTTTTTATGGTGTTCAACATCTGGGACATGTTTCAAAATTATTGCTCAGGTGCTAAAAAAATTGTCAGGAACTTAAAGGTCTGTCACTACAGATGACTTGAATACCCTTCAGCCACTAACACCAAGAACTGATCAATAAATTATAAATAACAGCCTTATAAATCCATGGCTGAACTGCTAAGAAAGGCAGGAAACTTGCCTTGGGCCAGAAATGAAGAAGATACTGAAGAGGAAGACAGGGTACTACAGAGCTGACACTATGTCTGCAGGGTTAACAGTCCAAGGGCTTGAATTTAATGCCAGTGTAGGGAGAGGGAGAATTGGTACTGAGACCCACACCATTTATTGGCTAACCCTTCAGTATGAGTGATGATTCAGGCAAAGAGAACCTTTAAAAGTTGTGGGAAGGATTGCACATTTATACAACCACTTTGGAGAGCAATGTGACAATGTCTCATGAATCTGAATTTGTACATTCTTATGACCAGGCAGTTATTTTGCTAGGTTCATACCCTGAAGAAAGTCTAGACCTTGGGAAAAAAAGTAGATATGGATGAGAATTTTATTTCAGCATTGTTTGCATTAAGTTAAAACTTGGAAGCAAAGAGTGGATAAATGAATTGTGTTAAATTCATATAACAGAATATGCAGAGCAGTGCAAGTCCCTGTATTGTAGGCATGCAAAATATCATCAGGCATAATTCTCAAAAGCTTCACTTCTGTGACAAAGACAAGTTGCAGAGTATTTGAAGCATTAAACCTAAGTGCTAAAATGTAGAAAATTGGAAATATTTTTTAAAATTACAATTCTTAACCTCAAGGAAGAAAGAAAGCAAAAGAACTTCTAATAGTTCTTCTCACAAATGCAAGAAATACAGGGCTGCAGGGGCAGCTGGCTTCCTTTTGGCCCAGCACGCACCCTGTAGACCCTTGAAACAACTCTCCCAGCATAGCAGGAAGGATGGGGTGGAGGTTTTATTGAATATGTCCAAACTAGGAAATAGTCCCCTATTCTCATTTATTTCACCAAATTCAAATCAACTCAATAGAACTGCACATCTTCTTTCTTACTCTCCCACATATTTGCATCTCATAGGCCTTGCCAAGGGTCTCTTAGTTCCTGAATTCACACTGGTGCATGCACTCGCAAACTTATGTGGAGTCATTTTACTTTCTTTTGCTTTTAATCTTGCATTTTTATCCCATCATACTGCTCACCAAATAAAGACTCATGGTTAGGATCTGTTTGTAGCTGTGTGTGTTTTATAACAATGGTTTCCTCCATCACAAAACAATTTAGGAAAAAACAAGAGTCTAAGAAGAACTCAGAACCAACAAAATTGAGCAATTATTGTTATTTTTTAAAGGTACTTAGCTATTTATTTTTATTAAATACTTTTGATTTTTATTGTTGTTCAAGTACAGTTTTCTGCCTCCCCGCTATCACCCTAGCCCTCCCCACCTCCCTCACCTGTTTCTACCTCCTCTTGTTATTGTCCATATGTGCTTTATAGTTGTTCATGTAACCACTTCACCCTTGCCCCCCATTATCCCTTCCTCTCTCCCTTCTGGTTACTATCAGTTTGTTCTTAATTTCAATGGCTTTGGTTATATTTTGCTTGCTTGTTTGTTGTGTTGATTAGGTTCCAGTTAAAGGTGAGATCATATGGCATTTGTCTTCCACTGCCTGGCCTATTTCACTTAGCACAATGCTCTTCAGTTCCATCCATGGTGTCGGACTGAAAGTGAAGGGCTGGAAACAAATATTCCAAGCAAATGGACAGGAAGGAAAAAACAGCTGGGGTAGCAATACTCATATCAGACAAAATAGACTTCAAAAAAAGGGTCACAAAAAGAGACCTAGAAGGTCACTTGATAATACTCAAGGGAAGAATCCATCAAGAAGACATAAACATTGTAAATATATATGCACATAACATAGGAGCACCCAAATACATAAATAAAATCTTGGAGGACTTCAAGAAAGATATTGACAGCAACACAGATATTGTAGGGGATTTCAACACCCCGTTGTCAAAAATGGACAGAACTTCCAAACAAAATACCAACAAAGATATTATGGCATTGAACAGTGTCCTAGATTAAATGGACTTAACCGATATATGTATAGAGCCTTTCATCCCAACGAAGCAAAATACACATTCTTTTCAAATGCACATGGAACATTTTCAAAGACCACATGATAGGACACAAAACATGCCTCAAAAAATTCAAGAAAATTGAAATCATATCAATCATTTTCTGACCACAAGGGACTGAAACTAGAAGCCAACCTCAAGGAAAAAATTCAAAAACACTCAAACTCATGGAGATTGAATAGCATGCTATTAAAAAATGAATGGGTCAAGAATGAGATCAAGGAAGAAAACAAAAAGTTTATTGTTATTAAGGTAACATCTTTATTGAGATATAATTCAGATACCAGACAATTCACCTATTTGAAGTGTACAATTGAATAGCTTTTAGTATGTTCACAGAGTTGTGCAACCCTCAGCACAATAAATTTTACATCATTTGTGTCGCTCCTGAAAGAAACCCATTAGCAGTTACCGTTCTTCCCCTCTCCCTTTTCTGTCCCCACACTTCACCCTTCCTACTGCCCCTCCCCTGCCTCCTGTTCATCTGCCAGCTCCAAGAAACCACTAATCTACTTCCTGCTCTGTAGATTTGCTTATTGTGCATTTTTCACATCAGCAGAAGCATACAATCTGTGGTGTTTTGTGGTTTCCCTCATTTAGCTGTAGCATGCATCAGTACTATCTATATTCCTTTTATCACCAAGTTAGATTAATTGGACATAACACATGTTACTTGTTTTTCATCAAGTAATAGATATTTGGATATTTGGATCATTTCCACTTTTTGGCTTTTAAGAATATTGCTTCTATGAGTATGCATGTATACGTTTTTCTGTGGTCATGTGTTTTCATTTTTCTTGAGTATATACCTAGTAGTGGAATTGCTGGGTATTATGATAACTTGATATCTGACCCTATGAAGAACCACTGGCCTCTTTCACATGGGCCGCACCCTTGTCCATACACACCAGCAGTCTAGGAGGGTTCCAGTTTTTACAAATCTTTGCCAACACTCATTACCTATTATTTTTTATTACAGTATAACCATCCTAATGGATGTAAGTGGTATCTCATTGTGGATTTTAAAAATTATTTTCAATAATTTGCATTTAATACTATTTTGTAGTAGTTTCAGGTATATAGCATAGTGGTTAGAGAGTCATGTACTTTACGAAGTGTCCTCCTCAATATTTCCATTATCTACCTGGTGCCAAACATAGTTATTACAATATTACTGAGTACATTCCCTATGCTGTATTTTACATCCCCATGACTATTTTGTAACTGCCAATTTGTACTTCTTAGTCCCTTCACCTCTTTCACATAGTCCCCCAGCTCCTCTCCCCACCAGCAACCCCCAGTCTGTTCTCTGTGTCTGAGTCAGTTTTAATTTTGTTTGTTTGTTTGTTTTGTTCTTTGGATTACACATATAAGTGAAATCACATGGTACTATATTTATCTTTCTCTGATGTAGTTCACTGGTCATAATACCTTCTAGATCTATCCATGCTGTTGTAAATGGTAAGATTTAGTTATTTTGACAGTAATATTTTATTATATCTATCTATGTATTTATATATATCTATGTATAGATATAGATATAAAAAAGCTGCGATATATATATACACACGCACATATATACATGTAAAATATATATATTTTTTTATTGTCCATCAGAAGTGGGCTGCATCCATATCTTTGCGATGATAAATAATGCTGCAGTGTATATAGGGCAGAAGTCCACGTATTCTTTCCAGTTAGTGGTTTGGGTTTCTTCACATATGTATATACTACCCAGAAATGGAATTGCTGGGTCAAAAGGCGATTCTATTTTGAATATTTTTTGAGAACCCTCCATACTGTTTTCCACAGGGGGTGCACCAATCTGCATTCCCACCAACAGTGCACCAGCACTTGTTTGTTGATTTATTGATGATAGCCATTCTGACAGCTGTGAGGTGATGTCTCATTGTGGTTTTACTTTGCATTTTTCTGGTGATTGGTGACATTGGGCATCCTTTCACATGTCTATTGGCCATCTGTATGTCATCTTTGGAGAAGTATCTTTTCAGGTTCTCTGCCCGTTTTTTAATTGGATTGTTTTTTGATGTTCATTACTGTGAACATAAATTTTGGGTATTAACCCCTCATGGGGTATATGTATCTGGTGAATATCTTCTCCCATTCAATAGGTTTTCTTTTCATTGAGTTGATGATTTCCTTTGCTCTGTCAAAACCAGAGCCCACACTTTTAAACATTCTCCTTGGTTGCCTCTTTTATTCTAAAAACAGTGAGAAATACCAAAAATTATATTACAGTGTTCTAACACATACTTCTTGTTGTTGAAACATTTAAGTTTGATCAGCTGCACTGCTAGTGTGTTAAATGACATTATTGAATATTCTTCTAGATAGAAATAGCTTTAAAAGTAAAAGCATTACAAAAATAATAGAAGTAACTGAAGTATCAATGGGGATTCAAAACAGATACAATTGAAATTTGTCCTGTGTAATAAAGTAAAAAGAACACCTGGTTCAAAGTAAGACATCCTTGGATTCCAATTTTGGCTGTACTGCCAACTGGATGGCATGTTATTGAACAGCTGTTGGCCTCCGTTTCTTCTTCTGAAACATTCAGTAATAGTGACGTGTAATCACAGTCACACAGTGTTCAGTAAGTAGCTGACCTGTAATGCAGCCTCAGGTCTGACCCCAAAGGCAGTTTCACTACCTGTGTGAAAGTTACACTCTAAGGGAGACAGACATTTCAAAGGACACTTCAACATGACTCAGAAACAAACAAATACAAAGAGAACAGGTAGAACAGATATGAGAATAATTTAGTTTTGCACATTTTATTTCATAAGGTACCAGTCTGTCACTGTCTATTAATTTTTTATTGTAGTGAGACTACTTTGAAATTAAATATCAGTGAACTATACAAGGTTGAGCATATTTGCGTGTTCCCTACTTAAATTTTTAAATGTTCTTACTGTCATTGCTATATTAAGAGAAGTTTTTGATATATTGCCATTTTATTAATGAAGTGAAAATGAGAAAAATGTTTTTCATTTGATAATAGTTTTGGCAAAACAGAGTAGTCAGGAATACTGAGAGCAAGGAAGAACTGTCCTAGCACATGAAATTTGGGGTTTAGTGATAATGATTTAATATTAAAATATGTGTAAGGATATGAATGTCAAGAGCGATAATTTACAAACAAAGAGATCTTAAAATACATTTTAGGAAAGAGATGTAGCAGGAAACATTTGTCATCAATTCTGGTCAATTGGTTTTCACTGACCACTGACAATTGTGTACTCGTGTGCAGGCTCAGGCTGTAAGGTGAATGACCTTTCTTAAAAAAAAGGAAAAGAAAGAAAAAAGTGAGAGAGAAAGAAAAGTGGCAAGTTAAAGAGAACAGACCCAAGAAACACATAAAAGCAAATCGATGTTGTTATCTTATGAAACATTATATTTAAATACTTAACAGAATGTGCTGAACAAAATCTATCAGAGTCTATTCTGCATGTAAGTGGGGGATTTAAACATATGTGACTGAGAAACTGGCTTATAGGCTTCACAGTTGCCTAATGCATTACCAGCATTTTATTCATTCATTCTTTCTGTAATTCATTTATTCCCCCATGTACCCACCTATCTGTTCATTTATTCATTCAGTTTTTGGTTTCCTAATCCTCCTGAGCAGAGGTAGCAAGGTTAGCTGTTAAAACTCATGACCTCGTCATAGATCTTTTGTGACAGCTATGTAAGTCAGTGCAATTTCCCGGCATGTGTGGAAGCTTAGTCTATGCTTAGATGTCACAGAATTCTCTGTATCTGATTGTCAAAACCATCTGAGTGTTGGAGGATGGGTATTGTCTACTGGGAATGAACCAGCATTGACTTTGGAAGGAGAGAAGGTGCTGACAGCTTGGGGCACCATCGTATCCAGAGTGTTTTTGCAGAGAGTTGTCATCCTTCTTCTCTTAAAAAAAAAAAAAAAATACTTAAATTCCCTATAGGCAATGGAGGTTCCTCTAACTCTTCTAAAATGTAGTTAACCTTTAGTGCTGGGGTTATTGAGAGGTGCTGCACTATGACTGAGCATTAGCTGGCATTTACAGAGATGCATGTTGGAGAAGTGGGTCCCACGTTACTTATTCCTTGAGAGCTGAACTGGAGCGATAGCACATCCTGTCCTAGGCAGAGTGCCTGGTTCCCATGGCGCACACCGAGGAGAATTGATTTTCCTTAGCAAGTCATCTTTTGTTTGCTTAGTCCTTATTTTCTCCTTCCTTTAAAAAAAACCAATATCACGTTACAGTATTCTGTTACATTTTCATTGTTTAAGTCACGTTTCCTCTTAACAAAGACTCTCACTAATGGGAATGAAAAATTAACACAGTATTATTTTGGAAATTATAAGCAAAAAGCATGTCAGGCTTAATGACTTACTGATAATATCAAAGGTATCTGCAGTTTCTTATCTGTAGATTTCCTGTAGGTGATTCATGATGTAATGCAAATAAACATATTATAAAGTTATTGACATAGAGTCTTTTAGATGATTATTGCTTATAAGCATTCCACATATTAAAAATTAAATATTAAAACCTAATATTTAAATGTGGAAATTGAAGAAACATGCTCCTTGAGAAGGCTGGGATTTCCCAAGCTGGTAGCTTTATTTGGGTTTATCTCGGTCTCAAGGAATTGACAGTGATGGTGGTGACAGTTATTATGGTATGATGACAATGTCAACAATGTTAGCACTACCCTTTATGGAATCTTTATTGTGTTCCTGGCTCTGCAGTGAGTGCTTCCTGGATTATCTCATGTAACCCTCATACACTGGTAAACTAGGTGCTGTTTGCCTTCACTTTACAGATGAGGGCAGAGAGGACAGCTTGCTGAAGATTGCACAGCCAGTTGCAAAGCCTAGATTCTGTCCTGGGCTAGAATTCCTAGGCCTGTGATCATACTTGGTAGGCTCTCAAATAATGCATTCCTTCCTTTCAGCTTTTTTATTTAGTTTTTCACTCAGGACTCTTCAATGTCCCCACTTCTCCACTTTATGTTTTCCCAAACCCCCTTTATTTTTGTTTCTGATGTATCCTCTCCACCTTATAGTTCAAAAATCAAAATCCTGTTAGTATGTTGAGATCTTTGGGAAGGCATTCATCCCTGTTTGTTACAAAGTGGCAAGGAGAGAGAGGTAGAGGAAGGGGACAAGTGAGCTTCAGGCTAATAGCCTAATTTCTGGAACCTGTATCGATTTCAATATTTAATTAATTTCAAGGGATTACGCTGCTAATATTTCCTAATTAGGTCAACTGGCCTTCCCCATTGTTCTTTGGTCTCTCATCAAAAATCATTTGTGTGAGGAGCTGTGCAAGGTGCTTTACAAATGAAGTTAGACAAGGGCTTTAGAACGTTGTATAAATCAGATTCTGTGTATTTGTAAATTGTGCTGACAGGCAATCCTGTAACACAATGAAGTCAAAACAGTCTCAGTGAAAATGGCCTTTTCATGCCATACCTAGGCCATAAAGGGAAAGAATTATAAAGGTACCATGTTATGTATAAAAATTGTTAAATTCAGTCTAAGACAATGGTGTTTTCAGATTATTTTGAAGGGACTAAATGAAATAAATTCTTAAAATGTATAATAATAGGATATTAATTAAATTAAAGACATGCTTATGAAGAACCTACTGTATGAAAATATACTGTTATATACTGTAAAGTATAAAAGAATTAAGATACAGTTCATAATTTTAGAGAGTTTGCTATTTAAAATAAAAGAGAGACCAAGATATGCATGTAATTAATTAAGTGGAACAAAATATAATATAAATGGCATGTATCAAAGACAAAATGTAGCCTGAAAGAACATAGCTTAATTGAATTGATCTACTAAAATGTGATTAATTCATCCAACTGCAATTAATTGAGTGCCTACTATGTTCCAGGACATGAGATCTCTGCAAACTAAATTCTTGACTATCATTTTTGCCATGTATAATGCACACTTTTTTGCCTAAATTTTTCAGGGGGAAATAAGGATGCACATTATGCATGGGTAATACTAATTCCCTATCTATAGAAATGTTTTTAATTCTTTTATTTATGTTTATTCATTAAATGTGTAGCTCTAGAAAGCAATAATGATATTCATATGCAAAATAACACCCTGGTGTATGATAATTGGTTTTGTTTCTAAATATAAATACATAAAAATTGAATTAAAATGAAAGATTTTTTCCTGAAAGTTTGGGCAAAAAACATGGGTGTGTATCATACAGGGCAAAATGCAGTAATTTTCAAAATACTGGGCAGAGAATTAAAATAGCTTTAGCTTTGGAGTTAGGAAAACCTGAATCAAAGTTGGCCTTATTGATTACTCATTGTGTGACCTGGGCCAACAGCTTATAATATCTTAGCTTCACTGCAGAAATTAGAAGGTCATCTTTGATTCCATCTTTCAGCTTCGTCCTACATATAATCAACCAATTAGTCTTCAAATATTTCCTGAACACGTTGCGTCCTTTCTCTCCACATGCGCAGTCCAAAGACCGGTGGCCCTCAGGATTTGTTTGTGGATTCTGCAACCCAAATTGGTTTTGCTATCTTCATATAATTCTTCTTTAATTTTCCATGAATGTAACTTTCTAAAAGTTACAAGAATCTTTCTAAAACTTTTACCTGACTGTGCATAACACTCGCCTGCTCAGAAGTCCTAGCCACTTTGCGTTGCACAGCATATGCAAATCCGTACTTGTTAAGGCTTTCAGACTTCTAGTGAACTGAGCTCTGCTTACATTTCTAACCTCCCATGCTGTCTTCCTCCATACACGCCCTGTGTTTCCCTAACCACCAGTCCGTTCTATGTCTCCGTGCCTTTGCACACAGTCATTTTTTTTATGCCAAAACCTGAAATTTATCCCTATCCTCATTCCACCAATTCTATCTGAAAAACTTGAAAATTTTTTGCTCTTTGTTTAACACGTTATTTAAACACCATCTCCTTTATAGACTTTTCTTGATGATCTTGACACAGGTAATATTCTATTATCATAAGTGCACAGCATGTTTTATATATATCTCCTGTGTTAGCACTATGCACTCTTATGTCATTCTTTGTGTCTGTGCCAATTGCCTCAACAAGACTGAGATTGAGAACAAAAACAAGGCCTTTTGTCTTTGAGTCCTCAGTCCTAATGTAAAGTCTGCCGTGGGAAGGCTGTGCAATAAGTGTGTGTGGTAGTAATGAAGTCAGGTTTGGGGATAGGTGGAAAGAACCAGGAAATGCTTTGTGGAGGAATTTGTATTTGAGGTAGGCCTTGGACAACTTCTGAAATATTTCCTGAATTTTAAAAATGTAATCATAGTATATTTAGTATATTAATATTTTTTAAATCCTCACATGATGATATACTTATTGATTTTAGAGAGAGAGGAAAGGAAAGCGGGAGAAAGAGGAAGAGCAATGTGAGAGAGAAACATTGATTAGCTGTCTCCTGTGTGCACCTAGACCAGGGATTGAATCCACAATTTAGGTATGCACCTGACTGGGAATCAAACCCACAACCTTTCAGTGCACGGGATGATGCTCCAGCCAGCTGAGCAACCCTGCCAGGGCTATTCAGTATATTAACATACACATATGTTTATATCTTCACGATTCTTCTTTTAATACGTAAGTATCTTGCCAGTGAAGCTTTGTCTTTTCTTTTCAGCACCCTAGGGGCACTAAATAAGTGTGTTAATTACCTGATTTAAAAAAGCATCTTGCTAATGTGTCCTAGAGGATGCCAGCCCTTGATTTCAGAGAGGTACCACTCTGAGTCTGCAATACTATGTGATACCAGGAATACTTGATTTCTCACCTGGGTCATAGATGGCTCTACCCCATACCTTGTAGCAAAGAAAGGTGTTTATATTCACTCTGTATATGTAATTTGTCCTGAACATGTTTAAAAAACATGAGTAAGTACATCTTTGATCCACAGTTGAAAACCTGTAACAGTCTGGACACCTCACTGCTACTCGATTGAACTCTCCCTGGGCAGATCATTGAGTCTGATTGTGAAAGTAATAACTTGGGCATCTTCCCACTCTAAATCACACCTATATCAGCGAGAGTTAAGCTCTTAGGTATCCTGGCAGATTTCTTAACTGAATTATTTAAATGGCATTAACACTACTTTCTTAGATGTTACATTCTTAAGTGAACTATTTCACGTTCCCACCTGAGTATATCATTTAAAACGGGGGTCCCCAAACCTGTCAGTGGCCTGTTAGGAACCAGGCCCCACAGCAGCAGTGAGTGGTGGGCAGGGAGGGAAGCTTCCTGGCACTACCACCTGAGCTGCCTTCCTGTCCTGCACCCCGCCCCCACACATGCCCCACACTGTCCCTGATGCCTAGTGCCACAAATGTTGGGGACCACTGATTTAAAATACAGATGAAGAAACACTGACACTAATACAAAATAATAAATTACAGAAATCCAGAACACAGTGAAGAAAAATCTGTGCAGTTACAGTCTGCTTCCAGGACAGTTATTCCCTTTATGCTGAACCTTCGTATTTACCAATATAGGCTTTTTTATTTTGGTAGCATGTCATGGTTAGGAGCCAGGGAAGTGGTCACTGGGAACCTCAGTGGTTTTTTACACAAGAAAGAGAGCTCAGTGAAGAAGCCTCTGTGTTTGTAAATCTTCAACTTGAAAATCCCTCCACGATAAGGAGGGCGTTAGCTAAATTGGAGGAGTTCATGGAATATCTAGAAGGATCATTGTTAAGTAGAACAGGGTAGCATCTGAGATGTAGATAAATAATTATAGATAGACATAATTATATGTGGATTAGGAAGGCAGACTTGGAAGGGTGGGCTGGCTTGCTTTTATCTCTTCTTCAGTCAAAAGCTGAAGTCGCTCCCAACCTTTGGGAGTTTTCTGCTGGGTTCTCAGCCTACAGAAGGCTTGCTCCAAGCCAAGACAGATTTCCCAAGGGAAGGCAACTTCATTTTCAAAGCAAACCCTCAGACCCATGCACCTTCTCCCAATTCTGCCCTTCTCAGACCCTGAACCGCTATAGGCAGAGCAGGAGGTGGCAAGGAGAGGTTCCAGGGGGCGGTGGGGATGACCCCCTTGAGAACTGTATTTGCAGCTGTCGAAGAGTAGCCAACAAGCACCAGATTTATAAGCACTTTGAAAGAAGCCCCTTAACCATTGGCTTTTTGTGCGGAGCTGTCGCTAGGGAGCAGCGGGCAGGGAGAGCACAAGCTGGGGATAAGCCCAGGTTGTTTGTTGTAACCTGGGAGAGGGACACAAGCACTCCACACTCGTACACACACTCCAGCGAGTTGAATTAGAGCCCCGAGGCCCCTATCCTCAGAGGACGCCACCCCCCCACCCCCCCCACGGTGCCGCTGGGGGCTGAGCAGCAGCTCCCGGTTAGCCTCCCTAGCCCGGATCCCTTGCTGCTGCCGCCCAGAGGAGCAAGGCACCTAGGCTCCAATTCCCCAGCGCCAGCTCCAGAGCCAGCGCTGCGGGGAGGGAGAGCTGTGGGGGCGGGTGCAGCAGGAGAGCGCGATGAATGAGTTCCCCCCACGTCTCCGAGTTGTCTGAGTTGGCGGTGCCGGCGCTGTGCGGGGTTTCTGCCTCTCAGAGCTCCACGCTTGCCGCTCTGGTGGCTGCAGCTCACGCCCACGTTCCAGGCCGAGCCCCTCCAGGCTTGGGGAGCCCAGGCTCGCTAGCTCCTGTCCCCGCCAGCTCCTGTCCCCGCCCCAGTCCAGGGGGAAGGTGGGTGGGCCCCCAGCAGAGGCGCGTTCTGCCTTCTGCCCGCACTCAGCGCCGGCCCCTTCTATCTCTCCATGGCGTCGTATCAGCAGTCCCGGATCCAGGCTTACCTGGAGAAGAACAAGATCGGTCCCCTGTTTGAGGTAAGGCGCCGTGGAGGAAGGGGTGCCCAGAGGAAAACAGAACATGCGGGAGGGATAGAGAACAGTGGGGCAGGAGGGGTGCCCCTGTGGCTCCAGGTCTCTGCTATCGCTCTTTTCAGGGCCAGGTGTCCTGGAACACAGCCTGTCCAGCACTTCCCTGGTTACCTGGGCGCAGACAGGTGCGCTCAGCAGGGTCCAGTCTCAGCCTGGCAGTGGAAGTTTGAGCCGTCCGACTGTCCAGCAGCACCTAGAAGCCTCACGCCCAAGACCCTGACAGACTAAGGGGGATGGCGTGCGCACGCACGCGCACACACACACACACACACACACACACACTCTTACCGGAATTCACACTGTCTTGCATATTGGATTTTTAAAAAATGTGGGCAGTAGTAGAACCCGAAAAGGTGGAGGAGGTGCTTAGTGGAAAGCAACACGGTTAAGAGGGAGAAAGTGGAACTGGTAAGGAGTGGGCTTCGGTAGGTGCGGGCGTGTGGAATGAAATTGTCAAACTGAGACACTGACGTCGGCGTCTGGATGAGAGGAGAGCCCTTTGCATTGCAGACCCCACCTGGATGAGAGGGGGAAAGGGGAGGAGAAAGGTTCGGGAAAAGCGTACGCGTATTTATGGGAAGGAGACGTGGCTCTGTGCTGTGTTCCCTTCCCAAAAGAATCGATGACAAAAATACAGCAGGAGAAAGGAAGAGCAGGAGGACTCGAGAAAATGAGAATGGGAGACAAAAACCTGGCAGGGGTCAAACGTCCCACTGGTTGCTGGGATGCTGGGCAGATGCTGAGTCCAGCGTGGAGGGACACCCCTGGTCTCTTCTCCTCCAGGTCCAGCCACCCAAATGGGCCCCCTCAGGCGGGGCCAGGGGACTTGGGAAGGTCTAGATACCTTCCCTAGCGTTCCTCCCAAAGAACAGTTGTGGCCACTCTTGGGGGTTACATGTCCCTGGTCTCAGAGTATGGCTGATGCTCGGCAGCGGGGACAGATACTGAGAAGGGAGAAGCTTCTCTAGGATCCAAGAGAGTGAGGACTACTGAGAAAACAGTTATGCGAATTAATGCCCCAGTAAAAAAAAAGGAGAGGGTGACAAGGGCACGAGATCAGATACATCTTTTACCTGGGGAGGACGGATTTGAAATATCCAAGACTGCATGATTTCTTAAGTTTTCCCGCACAACTTTAACTCACTGTTTTGAACGACAGGACCATAGTTTCTACAGAAACTCGCTGTTAGAGTCCTAACATCCTACAGTGTATGTCTGGATTCTTGTTTCTGCTGAACGTGTTAGCAAAGGAAGTCCATATCCAAAACCAATGCAAAATTACTGGAGCTACTAGAATTCTTTTCTTCACCGTTGGTGAAATATTTGGAAGATATAGGTAATGCTGTATGTATATTTTTTAGAAGTAGAAGCCTAATAACCTTTTGTGGCTCAGTGTATTAATTGCATCAAAAGAAACATAACATAAATATTTACATTTAGAGTGTTTCTACTCTCTTAGAATATAAAGTATAATTTACCAGGTAGTGTAAGTGAAATGTTTTTAATAGATGCTATTTTCATTTAACATTTTAAAATTCCAAAGAGTTTCTTCAAGTGATAATAGAGTTTGGAATGCATGCAAACTTTCTTCATAATTAGGAAATAAATCTATTTATGTTTATATAAATATAAATCTTTATACTTATCAAGTCCTCATTTAGAGAAAATGCTTGCTCACCAGCTAGTTCTGCACTGATGAATTTTAAGTGATGTCAAAATTTTCCTATAAAATTGTTAGACCCCCTCACTAGAAAACAATGACAAAATTATATGGTTTGTATTTTATCAATTTCTTTGGTGACATATTACACATATCCCCATATGCAGTGATGAGTAGTTAATTTTTAAGGTGTGCACTTTAAATAATTGAAGGGAGAAAATATATAAGTTCTCTTTTAACAAAAGCAGGCCCTTATACAATAATTCTGATCTTTGTATAGAGCCTTGGTTTTGAGACTAGAATTATACATACTTCACACGATTGGAAAATCTCACTGTGGCTGCCTGTCCCTTCCCATGCTGGGAAACAGTGAACCTAGTGTGCAAAGGATATCGTCACTCTAACGTTCTCCTCAAAGTCCCCAGCACTTTGGTCACTGGCTCGTGTAAGAACTGCTCAGGACAACAATAACAAACAAGCAAAAAAATAAAGCAAACAAACAAAAAACCTGCTATGGAAATCAGAGGAGGAGCCAGGGATCCAAAGAAGAGGCACAAATGATTATTACATATTTAATTCCTGGGTCACATTATAGAAACAGTGACATCAGCCAAAAATTGCCCTTTGTCAATCACACATTGAAATGGGTAGGTGTCTCCAAGTTTTATTAACTGTTGTAATTCTTTTTCTGCCTGTGCTGAGGTACTGGAGTTGGTGACATAGGTTTTCTTTAGTTTTGAAAATCTATAAGACCTGACATTGTCCCTTTTACAGATTTTTAAAATTAAGACTTTTTTAAAAAGATTTTATGTATTTATTTTTAGAGAGGGAAGGGAGGGATGGAGAGAGAGAGAAACATCAGTGTGCAGTTGCTGGGGGCCATGGCCTGCAACCTAGGCATGTGCCCTGACTGGGAATCGAACCTTCGATGCCTGGTTCGCAGCCCACGCTCAATCCACTGAGCTACACCAGCCAGGAAAATTAAGACTCTTTAAAAACCTTTTGAAGTGAGGTACTTTAAAGAGAGCACATGAATGTTACTTGGAAACACAGCAAAGGTAACATACTGTTCTTGAGAATTCTTGTATCCTGTTTTTTCACATGTATGTCTTATTTACTTAGTTGTTATTTAGTCTATTTCTTACTTAGTTTTTCTTTTAACAATTATTATTTTTACCTTTTGAAAAGATTTTATTCATTTATTTTTAGAGAGAAGGGAAGGGAGGGAGGAAGAGAGGAAGAGAAACATCAATGTGTGGTTGCCTCTCGTGTGCATGTGCCCTGGAATGTGCCCTGACTTGGGGATCGAACTGGTGAACCTTTGATTCTCACGCCAGCCACTGAGCCATCCAGCCAGGGCCTTACTTTATTTGTTTCTAACATTCTATCATTTAAGAAGCTTGTAAAGTGCTGTACACAATATGGTGTTTCAGAACTACTTAAAAAGAATCTTGTTTCCAGGTGACTTAATAGTATAAATTTATACTACCTTTAAATGTGATTTAAGACACTTTGAGGTGTTGTAAAACCATGCCTAGAAATCCCTGCATTGGAATCTTGGGTAATGACATTTTAATCAGGTAATAAGATGATGTAAGGTAGAAATGGCAGTGGTGACTTACTTCTGCAACTCTTTGATATTTTTATATATTTTTTAATATATTTGATAAAGATGTAACACTTTCAGTATTCTGTTGGCTTATTCAGGGCTGGCCAGTAGGCCAGCCTGGGCATCAATCGGTAAGGTATGCTTGACACTGCTTCAGTAAATTAGCACTATGAGCCTATTTCCTACAGATTTCCACACATAGCTCCTTAACCGAGACATGGGTTGGCTCCCACTGAAGGAGAGTATTTTTGCAACGTAGATAGGCAAAATGTCTGGTGTAAACACAAGATATCTCAAACCCTAAGGCTAGCCATGAAACAGTCAAAGAATTTGGCAGTCAGAAATTCTGAAACTGAATAATTAACTGGCATATAGCTTTTTATTAAGATCAAGTGATTTATTTGTCTATATTGTAAGCAGTTTAACTTAGTTCCCAAGAGATTATTTGCTGTGGAACATCACAACAAGTTCATTTTCAACATACAGAAGTATACAATTTTGTGTTTCCCATTTCCATTAAAGAAATAGAGTAATTATTTGAAAATTATTGGTAGTAAGGGTATTCAGGGCAGTCATATATCTTGGTTTGGGCCAAAGCGTACTCACAAAAAGGTAAAATAATAAACCATTAAAAAGCTGAGTAATAGGGTCTTCATAAAATCTCCATAGGATTTTTTAATCTATGGGGACTGAGTATTTGGCCAACCAAATTCACTCCATTTCTCCAGATGTGGTCTGACCTGCTGCAAGTAGGATGGAACCACTTTATCACCGTCTTTAGCCCCAAGGGCCTCCCCTCACGTGGTCTGAATTGGTGCTCACTAACTCGGCGTACGTCACGTGGTAGACTTGTATCAAGGGTGTGGTCGCTCGTAGCCTGCATCGTTCATGCACTTGGTGCTGCACAAGTTGCTGGTACCCAGTCTCACACTTTTCAGCCACATCTGTAATCCTGAAATCCACTGGCCTGGAGAGTATCAGGTAGTCACCTGGCATGATCAGGAGATTTGTTACCCATGAGCAGAGGAGTGTTGAGAAAATAAGTAAATATACTGAAAAAATAATGCAAGTCAGCTCTCTCACTGATGGAGATGGGAATCACAATATAAAAAGGATAAAAGGTAGAATGAACCTTGAAGTGATGGAATGAAATTGGAGATATTAATGTCATCTTATGACTTTCAATAATAGAAATAGATGTAGAGGTAACAGAAGTAAGTACAGATTTGTGTGTATTAACATATACATAAATGTATACATTTTTCCTTACTCTGCCTTACTGTGGGGGCCTGGGACTAGCAGTACCCCTGTAGCAGGGAACATTCTTAGTGACCATATTTTGGGTTGTAAATGCCATTCTCTGTTCAGCAGAACCAGCTACCCTTGGAGGAATTGTTGATTTCAGCCTTACAGCAGGGAAAGTACAAGATGAACCTGGAAAATCTTATTATGCCAGAAAGTAAGTAAGTGGCCAAAGAAAAATAAGTACATGTCAAAAGAACATAGAAGCCAGCTCGAAGAAGCTCTTATTAACTAAATCTGGGACAATTTAAGAATAAAAATTAAAAATGATAATAACAGATTATCTTAACTGTATAAAGCAGGAATATTTTACTGTGCAGGGATAATAATGAGATACATGAATATGTTCAATTCATATGGAGAAGAAAAAGCCCTATCATAAGTAGAATGCCAATGAGCAAAAATAGAAAGGATGGTGGAATTAGAACATCACTACTTGGCAATCATCTTAATAATTCAGGCAAGAAACATTAATTGATGCTAAAACAAATGGGTGAAAATTGTATGAGGAATGAGGTGTTATATCATTTCTACTATAGTTTCACAAAATACTTGTTTGTTACAAAGGAGAAAGTAACTTTGAAGTGAAGAGACCTGGCAGACACTCCTTTACCCAAGTAATAAGGCAAACCAGCCCCCTGGGCCCCCTGACTGGATGCAGGGAAAACAGCGGGGCCCTGCTTCTCTACTATTTCTGTCAATCATCATGGCCTGAGTTGAAGAATGAGAAAGTATTTGATAAACTCGATGGGGAAATTTTATTTTCCCGGAGTCTGCAAGCATGTTAAGGTTGTGAGAGTCAAGGGAGGTCTCAGACTGAAAGGACATGACAACTCAGGGCAGGCCAGGGTCCTAGTGCCCACACTTCTGCTATGAAGGATGCCATCGGGAAAGTTACTGACATGGGAATGAGGTCTCTGCGTGAACGATATATGGAATTTTTGTGCTGTTTGTGCACTCTCTGTAGGTTTAAAATTATTGCAAAATAAAAAATATTAAAAATAAAAATAAAGAGCATCTAGGAAATGAGTATTTACAAACTTGCCCACTCATTTGGTTTCATTAAACATGAAATTATGTAAATATAGTTAAGAATTCTATTAATGGTTTATACATGGAAACCAATAAATAATAAGCTAAAGTTCTGAGTAAAGAAAACTTGCAATTCTGGTTAAGTAAGAATATGCATTTTCCTCTTCTTCCTCTCAAAATTTTATTGAAATATCAGCAAAAAATTTAAAAATAAATGCATGAGAGTGCTAAAACACAAGAAAAGGTACTGAGGCAGAGAGACTCTCCTTTAGGAACGGAACACTTACTTTATGAGTGGTGGCATCTGTTTTGCACCTCTCTACGGTCAAGTGACAGTCAATGATATGTCATGGGAAGGTCTGAAGTTTCCTCAAGTTGCCTTAAAATGTATGCACTCAGCTGGGACCTGCTCCTCATATGGTATGTCCTCCCTCGGCTGTGCACATGCCCCCGTGTAACTCCTCCTTCCTGCCCTTTCTTACTCCCTCCCCATCCTCAGGCAACGGCTGATGCTTTTGTCACTATGGATCAGTTTTCCTTTTCTAAGGTTTCCTGTGCATTTATATTTCTTGCTATATTTTTTTATTCAACATAATTATTTTGCATTCATTCACATTATATCATGTACCAGTAGTATGTTTGTTTTTATTACTGAGTAGTACTTTGTATGGATTTAAGCTTTCATTTCTCTTGAGTACTTACCTGTAGCAGAATGGCTGGATCATATGGTAGATGTATGTTTACCCTTTCGAGGCCTTAGCCACACTTTTTTTTTTAAAGTTAATGTATAATTTTACATTCCTACCGACAGTATATGAGAGTTCTATTTGTTCTATATTCTCACCAAAACATGGTATCATCTGTCTTTTTAATAGTAGCCATCCTTACAGGTGTGTGTGGTATCATGTTGTGGTTTTCGATTACGTGTCTCTGATGCCTGATGCTGCTGCTGATTTTCTCATGTGGTTACTTGCCTTCTATATATTTTTGGGAGGGTGGCCTTTCAGATATTTTGCACAGTTTTAATTGGGTTGTTTGTATTTTTGTTTTGAGTTTTAAGAGTTCTTTATATATCTTAGGCCCTTTGCATTTTAATATGAATTTTATAATCATTTTGTCAATTTTCACAGAAAAAAATACCTGCTGGGATTTTGACTGGAGTTTTGTTGAATTTATTAGTGCAATTAGACAAAATTGAGATCTTAACAATTTTGAGTTAATGTAGAAAATTCAAGGGAATGTACAGAAAAACATACAGGAACTAATAATATGTGTGTTCATCAAAATATTAGGTATATGTTCAATGGACAAAAAATAATTCTATATTTCTGTCCCACTAAACAACTAGAGGAGTTAAAATAGAAAAGATACTTTTATAATGGCATCAAAAATGTGAAATACTTGGGAAATACTGAAAACTAGAAAATACTTCTCAGAGATTTAAGACAGACTGAATCAATGAAGAGGTATTATCTTGTTCATGGATAACACAACAATATTGTGAAGAGGTTGAATGACATATACTATCTGATTTCCACAGCCATTAAGTTACAAGTAAAATACAGTACAGTATTGCTGTAAAAATAGGAAATAGATATATGGAACAGATTGAGTTCAGAAATCTAAACCCATGCATATGTGGTCATTGAAGAGGGAAAGGCTAATCATTGCAAAAAAAGAAGTTATGTAACAATGGGATAGACATAAGCAAGAAAAACCCTTCAGTTTTCATAAATCATATACAAAAATTAACTTGAAATGGATGATAGACCTAAACATAAAACTTTTTTTTATTTATATGTAGAAGAGAACATAGATTTTTTTCTCACTTTGAGTTTGGCAAATATCTCAAATATGACAAAAATATTATAAACTATAAAGAAAAAATCAAGAAACTTGGCTAATTTAAAATTAGACTTTTGCTCTTCGAAAAACATCTTTAAGAAAATAAAAAGGCAAACCACCGACTTGGGGAAACCACTTTGAACATATGTGTCTGACAGAGGCCTTGCATCTGACTCAGGCAGATGACATCCCCATTGGCATGGTGTCAGAAAACCCAGTTAGGAGCCTCGACTTTCATTCCAGCTGGTCGTAACAAGGGCTCCCTTTGTGGTG
Organism: Tonatia bakeri; assembly: GCA_004024845.1. Classification (NCBI taxonomy): domain Eukaryota; kingdom Metazoa; phylum Chordata; class Mammalia; order Chiroptera; family Phyllostomidae; genus Tonatia; species Tonatia bakeri. The sequence continues at coordinate 51,301 of PVIA01008020.1, forward strand.
TCAGCGGAGGCCACGTGGGAGCGTGTATGTCTCTCACCCCCCGGCAGCAGTGATGCCTCCCTCTCCCTGCGCACTGGGACGTATCTGAAGAGGCCTGGAGAAGAGTTTGGACCTTCATTATCACCCAGTGGCAAAAAGGCCACCCTACCATGAAATCCATGCCAGGATGCACCGAAGTTAACTTCTGAAAACAAAGAGAAGAAATATCTTGAAAGCAACCAAGGAAACACAACTCTGTACCTATAGAGTAATGATTGTCTATTTTCTACCATTTTCATCTCATGGCATGCATAAACTAATTATTAAAATTTGGCAGCACAGCAAAAACATATATTTTTTGCCCATTTCACAAAAAATAGATATAATTTTGATTAATTCACATGAAATAGCTATTGTGTTGGCTGCTGTTCTTTTTTTGTTTGACAGGGAAAAGAGGTCAGTACCCCTTACTCAGTAATCAGGTATTACATGTTTTACCAATTCTTGCGGCACACCCCTTGAAAATCACTGCTATAAAGGAAATGAAACAATTTGAATGACAGCAGATATCTCATCAGACCCTGGAAGTCAGAAGAAAGTGACACAATATTTTTCTAGCGATGAAAAAAAATAACCCAGAATTCTATGTTCAGAGAAAAAGAAAGGAAGGAAGAACATGGGAATACCAACTATATGAGTAAATATAAAACATTCTCTTCTCCTCTCAAGTTTTCTAAATTATTTTATTGTTAAAGTAAAAATTACAACAATGTCAGGTGTGGTTTGCTTTTTGTGAAACTTTAAATTTATTATTTAATTTATGCACACAATCACTCGGAAGGTGACTATAATTATATTCATATCATGCATTCTCATACGTTACATGGAAGAGTGAACTGAGGCTCAGAGTTATAAAGATGGCTGAGTGAATAAATGGTAGAATTGGGTCTTGTGATCCTATCGGACTTATAGAAAGTAATATTGTCCTGTAAACTTAGTGTGATTTTTACCACATAAAATGAATTTTTACTATATTTCATAGGTTAACTACTGTTCATTGAATTTATTGGAATGACATTGGTTTGCAAAACCATACATGTTTCAAGTGTACAACCCAGTAAAACATCATCTGCACACTGCGTCATGTGCCCAGTGCCCCAAGCAGTCTCTTTCTGTCCCACTTTCCCCCAACCTTTTTTATGGCTGAGTAGTATCCCATTATGTAAATGTAGCACAGTTTTTTTATCCACTTATCTGCTGATGGGCACTTGGGCTGTTTCCAGATCTTGGCTGTTGTAAATAACACTGCAATATACATAGAGCTGAATATATTCTTTCAAATTAGTGTATCAGGTTTCTTTGGCCATATTCTCAGAAATGGAATCACTGGGTCAAAAGGCATTTCCATTTTTAATTTTTCTGAGGAAACTCCAAACTGTTTTCCTCAGAGCTGCACCAGTCTGCATTCCACCAATAGTGCATGAGGGTTCCCTTTTCTCCACATCCTCACCAGCATGTTTGTTGGTTTATTGCTGACAGCCATTCTGACAGGTGTGAGATTTTATCTCACTGTGGTTTTAATTTGCATTTCTCTGATGATTAGTGACATTGAACATCTTTTCATATATCTATTAGCCATCTGTATGTCCTCTTTGGAGAAGTGTCTACTCAAATCCTTTGCCTATTTTTTAATTGTGTTGTTTGTCTTCTTGCTGTTGAGTTGTGTAAGATATTTGTATATTTTGGAAATTAACCCCTTATCAGATGTATCATTGGCAAACATGTTCTCACATTCAGTGGATTCCCTGTTGATGTTTTCTTTTGCTGTGCAAAAGTTTTTATTTTGCTGTAGTCCCATTTGTTTAATTTTTCCTTTATTTCCCTTGCCCGAGGAGATACATCAGCAAAAATATTGCTATGAACAATGTCTGAAATTTTACTGCTTATGTTTTCTTCCAGGATTTTTATGGTTTCATGACTTACATTGAAATCTTTAATCCATTTTGATTATTCTTATGTATGGTGTAAGTTGGTGGTTCAAACTCATTTATTTTGCATGTATCTGTCCAGTTTTCTCAACATCATTTATTGAAGAGACTCTTTACCCCATTATATGTTTTTGCATCCTTCGTCAAATATTAATTGACCATAAAGGCATGGGTTATTTCTGTGCTCTCTATTTTGTTCCATTATGCCAATACTATGCTGTTTTGATTACAATGGCCTTGTAGTAGAGTTTGATATCAGGTAATGTGATACCTCCAACTTTATTTTTTATTCTCAAGATTACTGGGGCTATTCAGGGTCCTCTATGGTTCCATATAAATTTTTGGAATATTTGTTCTATATTTGTGTATATCTGTGAGACATAATTGGTATTTTAATGGAAATTGCATTGAATCTGTAGATTGCTTTTTAATGATGTTCATTTTTCCTATCCATGAACATGATATATGCTTCCACTTATTTGTATCTTCTTTAGTTTCTTTCCTCAGTGTCTTATAATTTTCCCAGTACAGGTTTTTTTTATCCTTGGTTAAATTTATTTCTGTGTATCTTATTTTTTGTTGTTTTTGCAAATTGGAATGGAGGAAGTAAAACTAATTATTCACAGGTGATGTGATATTGTATATAGAAAATCCTAAAGACTCCACCAAAAAACTAGTAGGTTTAATAAATGAATTTGGCAAAGTAGAAGGTTAAAAATTCATATTCATAAATTGGTGGCATTTTAATATATCAATAATGAAAGAGTTCTCAAGTGTGGTTTTAAATGTGTGTAGAAGAAATATTTCAGGCAATGGTGTTGTAAGTAGGGAAGAGTAAAAAGCACAAAGGGCATAAGGTTTCTGTATCTGAGCTGGTAAAATTATTATACCAGCAGATAAATTGTATATGTATAACAGGGTACCTATAGCAATTGGTAAAAAATAAATGAATAAATAAACACACACACACACACACACACACACACAAAGAGATGCTCTGAAAAACTACAGACAACTCAAAATGGAATTGTAAAAAATGTTTAAGTAATTCCCAGGAAGAGAAAAAGAAAGGAAAAAACAACAACAACAAAAAAAAACAAAAACAGAGAACAAACAGAAATCAAGAAATAATATGGCAGACTTTAGCCCAAATAGATCAATAATTACACTAAATGAAAATGCTCTAAATATACCAATTAAAAGACAGAGATAGAATGGATTTAAAACCATGACCCAACTCTGTGCTGTCTCCAATAATTTCACTTCAAATACAAAGAAATAAGTGAGCTAAAAGTAAAAACAATGGGAAAGTATTGTGCAGATATCAAAAGAAAGCAGGATTGACTATGTTAACATCAGATAAAATAGACTTGAGAGGAGGGAAAATTACCAGAGACAGAAATTGATGTTATATAGTAATAGATGGGTCACTCTACCAAGAAAAATAGCCCCCCTAAGTGAGTGTGCACTGAACAGCAGAGCTGCAAAATCTGTAAAGCAGAAATTGATAGAACTAAGGAGAAATAGACAAATCTACAATAGCTGGGGACTTCAAAACCCTCTTTGACAATTGATAGTACAATGAGGCAGAAAGTCAGAAACACTACAAAGACCTCAAAGGATCTAGTCAACATTTGTAGACCAGTCCACATAACACCAGCAGAATACACATTCTTTTTCAGTGGCACAAAATGTGTACAAAGATGAAACATTCTCTGAGCCACAAAACAAACCTCAGTTGAAATCATGCAGGGTGTTTTCTCCGTCACAGAGGAATAAAACTGGAAATCAATAACAAAGGAAACAGGAAATTTTCCAAAACACTGGGAAAACACACTTCTAAGTAATCTACTGGTCAAAGTAGAAATCTTAAGGAAATTTAAAAAATACATTGAACAACAGAAAGGAAGATGCAGCGTATCAAATACGTGGGACACAGCTCTGACAGTGCTGAGAGGGAGTTTTACAGCACCAAGGTGCGTGTTTAAAGTGGGCCGACATGACTGGTCTGAGTAGGGGCCCTGCTTTCTCTGCCTTTTCTCTGTGCCCTCTCTGTAGTGGAGGGCAGTCTGAAAGATGTGTCAGTATCAGCAGTCTTCTGATATTAAGTATTTGTTCATATGTGAGGGGGAACCCAAAAAACTGCAGTTGTCTTCTGGAGTGTTGGGCCCCTTGTAGAACAGGCTTCACTTGCTAGGTGAGTGTTCTAGGAACCCACCTGTGTCAGTGTATGAGCTGGTGTTGATGTGAGAGGCTGTGTATAGCTTCAGCGAATTTTTGGGGGAAGACTCGAAAGCTTTTGCCCGTTTCCTGATGGGTGATTCATGATTGGCGCACCTGCCTACGCTGCACTGAGTGTTCCGCGATTTTTAACCAAAACAGTGTGACCACCATGCCCCACTCTCCATATTCACCGCATCTCGCCCCAAGCAACCTTCTTTTTCTTGTTTCCCCGTGAGAAACATCTTCAAGGGGACATGATTTGCCTACGGGGAAGAGGTGAAACAAAAGTCAGCAAAAGCGCTAAAAGGCATCGAAATCCATGAGTTCAAAAACTGGTTTGGGCAGTGGGAAAAATTGTCTTGATTAGAGGTATTGCATCTAGTGGAGAGTACTTGGAAAGTGACTAAACTTTAAACATGTAAGAATAAATACACAATTTTTTATAAATAAATTCTGGGTGTTTTTGTCCCTCCTCATATCATATCATGTCTTGTATATAAATGTAGATCTGAAGCTCTTGAAGGATATAAAGCTCTGTGGATATTTCTTGAATTAAACAAAGCACTGACTTGCATATATTTTTCCTTCTATGGAAAAAAAAAACATTGAAGATAGAACATGCTATCAAATAGCATTTTAAAATTTACTTCCTTAAAACCTACAGCAAAATATCCCCCATCCCATTAATTATCCTTTATATACAGTGAATAACTTTTAATTTTGTACTTAAGTGAATTAGCCTAATTTAATTTACTTTCAGTCATATTTTTCTCTTTTTAATATCCTCTCTCTGGAGAGGGCTGGATAAATTAATTCACACCACTGTGCAAGGCTTAATGCTAACTCCCCCAAGTGCATTTGCATTTAAGATAAAGGAAGATGCATGACACGGTTACATGGCAGGTGATCTTAACTCATGGCTTAGTGATCACTTACTGTCTGCTTGACACTAAGTTACTTGACCTTTGTGAATATCTGTGTCCTTGTCTGTATAATAATGCTTGAGGGGTATTTCATGAAGAACATATGAGATGAAGCTGTCTAAAGAACCCAGTTCAGTGCCTGCCTGTTGGTGAACACCCAGTCGATTTTGGCTGCCATCGCACTACATGCTACTACTGTTTCTCTTTTCTGTTGGTATTAATAACCCAGTGGCTTTTGAAGGTTGGTGTTTTAGCATCCTGAGATTAGAACAAACCCAGAGATTGTATCTGCTCTTTAGGTTGTAGCTCTTGGATCTCTCAAAAAGCATTGCAGAGAAGGCAGAAAGGAGAGCGGCACTCGAGTCAAGTGTGAATGAACGGTGTGTATGTGAGTGCGTGTCCGTTGGTGGGGGCAGGGGAGGCCTTGCTTGTTGCTATATTTCAACACTGACAATACTTTGCAAAATTTGGGAATGTTATATGGAATTAGAAAAGAATCCAGAACATCTTTTATTATTTCAGACAGGCAACCTGGATCACCCTTAAGTGCAGTAGCACACACAGCCCCCACTCCCCATCATTCTCTGTGGTTTGATTTTCTTTGTTTATCTTCATATGCCTTATTGTCTCTTGGTGTTATTTCATTGGTTTTTAAACTTTCAGTTTATACTTTCTATTCCACTATAATATAACTCCTTACAGGCAGGTATTTGGTCAGATTTTAACTGCTTATGTTTTCATGACTAGAACATGTCTGGTACATGTAGCAGATATTCTACTAAATAGTTGGCAATACATGCATGAGTGAAAAATATCAGGACCAGCCTATCCCTTCTGAAAAGTATGGTTTGTATATGAATGATAATTTGCACTACAGTCTGGGAATACACTAAGAGGTTTATGGGAGATCTTACTTTCTTAAGCAGTCATTATGATTTTATTATCTTTTCAACAGATGCTAAATTTTTGGGTGCATAATGTTTACAACTTCATTTCCATTCCTTCAGTACCTACTTATTGGGTGCTGTATTACCTACTGAGAAATACAAATTTAAGTAAAACATTTCCTGTCCTCAAAAACTCATGTGTATTTAGAAAAGACTGATATACTAGGGATACTTTCAACTATTCTGTTCTAATAATTTTACAAAACTACCTTGGTTTTCTGTTTGTCTGCCCAGTCTATTTTCATGTTCATCAGTGTATTCCATCATTATAATATTGGAAGTAAGAAACTCATATTTGAAATTCAGATTTAGAGATTCATTTTCAAGAGATCTACCATAGAATCAAGTATGGAAACTGAATAAAGTCAAGGTCACATTTCTTAATTAGTTTCTATTGTTATAGTGTTTGTTTCTGAAAGTTCTTAGCAAAAATCAGACATCGAAGCATGAACTATTAAAAATACTTAAATGATCTCATTGTCAGTAGTGGTCTACATGAAACATTCTGATAGTTTTAATAAGTTGTTCCTTTAACATACAGAATAAGAGTTTCCTTTTGAAGTGTAGCCTGGAGCAAAGAGGAGTGTATGACTCCTGCTATTTCTTCACTGAACATACTGATCAAAATTCATAGTAACAAGCTATGAATTGAGAATACATTTGGTTTCTCAATGCGTTTGCATTTTACTTGAAAAAACCTATCTATGCATATGAAGTAAACTTTATTATATAATTTTTATTGTAGCCATGTTTTGACATATTATTTTTAATTTAATGCTCTTTAACTCCTCTGAATTCTCTCTAGAGAATCTAGTATTGTTTGGGTTATTTCACATTTTCTTTTTATATTTTGCTTACAAAATATAATCTTAGCATTATATAAGTGGTAATAAAAAATAGTACAGTTATTAGCACAGAATATTATTCTGGCCAAAAATATTTATTAAGACTTAGTGGCATATCAAGTGTATGAACTGTCAAATTTACACGGGACACAAATATTCTACTTGGTGGAAGCTAGTACAAATTTTGCAGGATTATTTTAACTCTAACCCTCACTTACATCAAAGTCTGTGTACAGTTGATGACATCTCATTGCTATGGTCTACAGATTGGTAGGGAATCCAAGACAGGGATCAGTGGCACTAGGTTCATTTTGAGAAATAATATTCAGGGGAGAATCCATGAGGGTACGCAGTTTTATTCTCAGTTACTAAAAATGTATTTTCGGATAAAGTTAGTTGAACGGTGTCTTGGATACCCATTCTGCATAAGGTCAGCCCACTGAAGACTTACTTTTGCCAAGTTTTACAGTGGAATGATTTAAGAAGCCTCTACTGAGAGTCATAGTAAGAACCGGACCATGAAAACACAGTTGTGTCTATTCAAGGCTGTTGCGGAGGGGCATGTTCGTTACATCAGCATCCTCTTACGGGAACTGTGGCATAACTTTATAATGTCAAAAATAGTGTAGGAATATTTTAAATTGTATAACTAATGGCATCCCTGCTGTCCTTCTCGGTCCCCTGCCCCTCCCGGTTTCTAGAAAACTCATAGCCTCGTGATGATAGCCAGCGTGTAGGCTATTGTCACGAGCAGCTGTACCTCATTCTTTCCCCAACATTGTCTTTGCTTGTTCTGCTTTATCCTTTTCCCTTCACTTTTTATTTATGCCATTTGACTCTAATTTATACTTCTATGGAGAAATATCTTAAATTCCTTCTGAAGTAAGGGTGAATGTAAGTATATCATATACATCATAAAGTCACCCACTCATGGTCCAAATAATTTAGGTACAGTATCAGATATATTTGAATTATCTGTTTCCTGTTGACACACCCTGTAGCTGGCTTTCTTTCAAAAAATATTTGTCTCCTTTTAGACTATTGAGACTATATTTGAAGAATGACGATTTCTCTCTAGGATGAATTTCGTGAGTTCAAGAGATGCAACTGCCTAACAGCTGCCTGTGTCTCAGGCAGGGCCTTGGTGTGATCTGTTTTCTCTGCCTGAAAATTTCCCCCCAACTTCTCACGTGGCTGGCTCCTCTTGCCATTCAGGTCTCAAGTTCAACATCTCCCAGAGGGGCCCTCACAGACGCCTCTGTCTCAGCAGTTTCTCAGTGAACCTCTGCCCTGCCACACTGCTTTATTTCTACCACCACACTCATCCAACACTGGCATTTTCTTACTTAATTGTTCAGTATTTATTATGGGCTCCTCCCATAATATAACTTCCATGAGGAAAGGGACAGGGTCAACCTTGTTCTTTGATATCTCTCTAATGTTGTTCAGTAGCCCATTTTCTATAATTGGCTATTCATTTTTAATCCTCTTGCTTAACATTTTCCAAAAAGAATTAAATAAAACTTTTACCCAGATGGGATGTTATGGAGCCATTCAAAATATAGAAAAGATGAATTCCACATTATATATGCAATATTTTTATACCTCTGCAAGATACACACAAAAAAGATGGGAAATAACAATGGTTTATAGCTTTTATATGAGGTGTACCAGGTTAATGGGCTGGTTTGCTGCAGAACCCATTCAGTTTCCCAAGTTCTGTATTGCTGCTGTATTGCTTTAAGATGATTTGGCCTTCCTGAGGCCCCTACTGAGTCCCACATAGCTAATATATTTGCATATTAATGCTGAATTTCTTGTGAGTTAAACCCTTAATGAGGATTTTTGACCAAGGCTGAGGGGAAATCTTGAACTGAGTAGATGAGAGGACAGGTAGAGTGGAAATGAACCTCAGGGGAGTAGAAATGGTGTCCTGGGAGGCAGAAAAAAAAAATGAGTCAGAACTTTCAAATACAGTCCTACCATCTCCCTATATACCCTCTTTTTAAAACCTTCTTTCAAAGACCTGAAAAAAAAAAGCAAAATTGTAGACTTTACATGTATCTGACTTCACAGAACTCATCCTCTGCCTAGGCTCTTTGTAACAACGCTCAGGAATCAACTACCCCAAGTGTGAAGAGAAATGAAAACCGAGGCGACCTCAGGAAGGCCGCTGAAAGCGTTATAAAGGAAGCGGGGTGCATCTCAGCTGGACATGTTGAAGACCAGACTGGAAGTGCTGTACCATCAACACATCAGTAGCTGTCCACATGGCATCACCATTCCACAGATATTTTTGACTGGATACTATGTGAAAGACTTTCCATGTAGGTTATTGTATAAGTACCTCAAACTCAATGACTAAAAGGAGGCCAGAGCAACACAAGATATTCCGTTCTTCTTACCTCTTTATTTCAGCTACTGTTTAATAAATCTTCCTAAAGCCCAGGAAGCTTTCTTGCCTTCCTTTCCTTAAACAAATATATCTGGTAAATTACCAGATCAACAAATTTTAATTTGTTCTTTGAAATCCCCTTGGCGTCACTTTCTTGCTTCTACCATCGTTGCCAACTTAATCCTGGCAACCACACAGCTCGCTCAGATTGCCACACTCTGATCCACTCAACGTGTGGCTGACAAATTAACTGTTCCAAACAATGCCATTTATCATGTCCTTTCCCTGCTAAAAAAATTAATATAGACTGTTTCTCCACTCACTGGGGTCATAGTTTTTAAACAAGAGCATGTATTCATTATAACAAATGCTAACTGGGGACAAAATGCAAGGTTCATGTAAATTTATTTTCCCCACATGAGATAGTTTATTTGTTGAATGGGGCTTGAGGAAGAGAGTGATTAAATTATAGTGCGTGGGTCATAGTGGTTTTGCATGATTAGTGACATAATTGCCACACTGGCTGTTCACTATTACCAGTTTGCACACCTCATTGTTTTATTGATTTTCTTAATCCACTGGATAGAGGAAAAGTAAACATCCAAATGTCCTGATTTTTGAGACGTGGAATATATCAGACTTTCAGATTCTCCAACTTGGCTTTTGGTTTCATTTTGTATGATACACTTGGCTAAGGTTTATGTAAATTTTTCAAGCTAATCAGACTTTAGAGAATTTTCATGCTTGCATTTTATCATGTTCTGTTTTGCGTCCAGTCCTCCAGGAGGATGAATTCACAGTCCTGGACCATTGAAGATGCAAAGGCTTTGCAACACTGAATTAATTATGTGATGAATTCCAAACTAGGGTGGCATTCAAGGTCCTCCTAGATCTACTTAACAATACTTTTTATTGTCCCCACACATTGCCTTTAGTGTAGCCAAGTATGCTTGTCCAGTTTTGCCAATACAGTGAATGTTAGGCCTTTGCTTGATATTCTCTCTACATGGAATATTTCCCTCTACTTCAATAATGTCTTGGATTAGGTTCCTTGGGAAACAGACTCAGAGATGGGCATTTGCATGCACGTTCATGGGATCAACACCCTGAAGGGGGTCAGGGAGGAGGGTTTGAGTAGAGGAAGAAGTTGAATGATGAGGCGGTTACCAGTGAGCCCTCCGCCAATCACACAGGGGACCACCTGGGAGCTGTGGAATGGGGCGGCCCTCCAGCGAAGTCTGGCAGTTGGGTCTTTGTACTCCATTCACCGCCCTTCCTCCTGTGGAAGGGCACTTCAGGAGGAGGCCTCAGGTGAGAGCCTTCAAAAGCCAATGCTTCTGGCAGCTGTCAGAATAAATGTTGGTTTCTGAAGGCAGCATCTGGGCACCAAGCTCAGATCTCCTATGTTTCCCGCTCCAACTGTCAACCACTCATTAGGGGGTAGTTTGTGTTTTGCCTTTTATATTAAAATTTTTTTGACTGATCTAGCTTCCCTGGATTTTCTGTTTCTGGGAACTCCTCTTCCACTGAGGGGCCAAGCCACTCATTTTTGTGGTTAACCACATTGTTACTTTGATACTTTCGGAGTTACGGCTTTTCTTTCTAACTACACTGTTGGCTTTTTCCCCAATGTTTCTTCAAGGATGTGTCTTGTACTATATGCATCATAAGAATTTAACTGAATACTTGCTGATTGAATAAATGCATATAAAACAGCATCATCTACAGAAATACAAAATAATCTTTATACACAAAGCAGGCTAAATCTTTCTGTTATTTCTAAGCTTCACAGATCTTCACAAAGACCTCAAGGAAGGTTAAAAAATGATCCACAGAAGTAAAAGGAATTAAAATTTGTAGTCATTTTTATAAGTCAATGGTTCCCTTCTTTTTTGTGTGTGTAGACCAGACTGATTTGGATTTTCTGTTATTTGTAACATAAGAATTCTCAGTTATCTGTGTAGTTGCAAATACTGTGATTTGTGTAAAAAAAAAAAAAAACATTTTCACCATGCCATTCAGTCAAGCAAGCCCATGAAAGTGCAGCTAAAATATATGGTGTCTTATTTTGTCTTCTTTCTCACATGGGGTATATATACATCAGGATTCTTAAATGGAGGGTTTTCTTTTCATGCTGGCTTATACTGATTAAATAATAAAGATTATTCAATAAAATTATACAGTTGGTACATATGAATTATGAATTTGGTGTTTTCTTTATTAACACCGGAGTTTTATTTAATACCTAGCAAAGTCGACATTTACTTTTCATTACTGTAAAGCAGACGCGTTACTGAGCTATGGGTAGATGGATTGTTCACTTTTACCTCCACTCTGGACTAGTGAAGGTGCTGTGGGAGCTATACCTGTTAGTTGACTTTTTCCTGTGCTTTTAATACTCTGAAATATGTGATTTTGGAGGACCAGCCAGCTCAAGAAAGTCATAACTCAAAGTGTTTCAGGATGAAAACAGCACGAGGAGCTTTTACCACAGACTACTCTCTGGATTGGACTAGAAAGTGGATCTAATTATGAGGGAAGATTTTTGTTTTGATTCTAAATGGGCTCTAGAAATATGCCATATTATTTATTTTGTATTTATTTCACATTTTATTATTTTTTAGAGAGCGGGGAAGAGAGGAAGAAAGAGAGGAAGAGAAACATCGATGCATGGGAGAAACATCTATTGGTTGCCCCTCCCCCTCCCCCAACTAGGTTCCTGGCTGGCAACTCAGGGATGCGTCCTGACTGGGAATCAAACTAGTGACATTTCAGTTTGCAGGCTGGTGCTCAATCCACTGAGCCACACTACCCAAGGCTATAATATTTCTTTTTTACTTAGCCCCATTTTTTTTGAAAAATTTTTTTTGGCAGAGAGCCATATTGTTGGTGAAAATGGCAGAGTTGTTTCTATTTAGTCATTATAGCTTTTATTTCTTTTTTGGGGTGGTCTCCGTATGATTATATGATGGCTTCTGTTAGTGAAAAATAGGAGAAATGATAGTTTCATTTATTTTCACTCTTGATGGTTTTTATGTCTTTTTCTAGTCTTACTCTCTTGGCTAATATCATGCTAAGTAGACGTGGTAATACTTTGTGTTTTTATGTGTGTGGGTTCTAATTTTTAAAGGAATGATTACTGTAACTGTAGTAATTTTTTTTGATGGATACTTTTTATAGGGCTAGGAAAATTTACTTCTCTTAATAATTCACTAGGATTTTTTAGTTCAACAATATTTGAAGAGCCTTATTTGTATATTAAAATTATCATATGATATTTTTATTCTGTTAGTGGGAAAATACATTATTGAATTTAAAAATGTTAAAACAACTTTGTATTTCTGGAAGAAATTGATCCTGATCTAACTGTATAATCTATGTTTTTATATTGCTGAATTTAGATTGTTAATAAGTTGTTTAAGCTTTTCCTTCTATTTTTGGAAGTTTTTAATTTAATTTCTCTCTTTTGTGGTTGCCTCAGAAATAGAAGGGTGCACGTTCAAATTCAAAATCTGAAACGGAGCGACATCTTCACCTTCCTCCTGAGCAATGCGAGGGCTGTCGAGTGCTTGGCCTCCAGCCACCACTTTCCCAGCTTACATGCTGCTGTTCGTTATTTCTACTTCTTCTTCCTCCTCTCCCTTCTCCTCCTCCTCCTCCTCTTCCTCCCCCTGCTTCTCCTCCTCTGCCTTCTCCTCCTCCTCTTCCTTTTCGTTCAGACCCACAAAAACAGGCAGAAAATGAGTACCCTAATTCTTTATACACATGTAAGGTGTTCTCTCACACACTTCCTCCTAGACATCCTTGAAAGCAATCTTCCAATTCTGTTCTTTTTAAATATCTGAGCTGTACCATTATCCACAGTCCATAAGTCAGTGGATCCCTACTTCTTGCAGTAGATCTGTTACGTGGTCAAGTAAATATACTTAAAGCTTGGGAACCTTTCTACCTGTCTTTTTAGCAGACTCGTGAGTGAACCTATAGTGCTGTAACAGTTCAACAGTCCACTTGGATTTCGTGCCACTATATATCATGGAGGACCAGGTCTAACCCAGTCTCAAGTATTTGGGCTTGTTTTTGTTTTGTTTTCTGTTTTGTTTCTTTAGTCTTAGTCATGAATCATAATGAACTCACCATGAGGAAAAGGAGGAAATGTAGCAGAAATATGTATTGAAGGAATCTAAGGTACCTGTACGTGTAACTCACTTATGCATTCTGGATTGCTAATATACATACCCGGTCTTATGGTTTGGTGAGTCAGAATACCCACTTCATGATGGGCATCTCAGGTCTCAGAGCCAACTAATATCCCATAGTCAGGTGTTCTTATAGGGTACAGTAACAAACCAAGAGTTGCATTTCAAAATGAAACTGGCTGTGTATAGGAAAAACACAAAACCTCACTAAAGTTCCCTAGAGGTCTGTGCCGTGATTCTCCTATGCAGGCTTGCCAGCCACTCAGAGCAGCATCTCACTTGGCACAGTCACTTCCAGCATCACTGGCTCTGCTGGAGCTTAAGGATTGAGTGCTAGAGCAGCATGTACTATAGCTGGACCTGCTGCAGAGTCTAGTCTCGCCCTGGGCCCGAGTCAAAAAGGGTAGCTTAATAGATTGTTCAGTATCTTGTGGCACGTGATGCCTTCAAAATCCAGAGAGGGCTTGTCCCTTTGTAGAATTAGGTGGCGTGGGTGCAGCAACTTTGAAGACATATTCTACAGGATTAGTGAGCCCTCAGAGGCTTCACCAACTGGGTGCAACCCTAAATTTTCATGAAGCAGACTTTCCATTGTGGTAACTCAAATCACGTTTTAGCTTATCAGATCTAATTTCATTTTTATATTTCCATAGGCTGCCCATCTGTTTCACCTCTAGGGATATCATGATTGATTATCAGTATGAAAGATTATTGCTGGTCAGAATATTTTGCTCATTATTTGGTCCCTCTTCCCCATTATGGCAAACATGCCCATCTTGCCTATGGAAGGTAAGCACTGCTACCTGGTCTTTGCTAGTCTGGAAGACAGACATTCCCAGGTGAATGCAGAGTCTGTCCAGTTGGCGACGGCTCCCACTGTCATGTGGCCTTTAGAAGACAATCACCACAGAGCTTATCAAGGGTGTTCTCTTAACAGTGAAGAGAATGTTCTATTTAGAGATGCAGGTGAGTGAATGTCAAGTTGGCACATAATAAATTAATTCCACTGTTCTTATCTTTCTAAGCCTTTTGGATTCTTTTCTTTATATCAGGATGTATGATGACATCTCAGCCTCATTGAATGTCAGGCTCTTTTCAGGCCAAGTATCAGTGAACCAATCCAGAAAATTGTTAGAATATGAGAGCTAACACTTTACATGAGGAATCTCTAGCTTCTCCCATGTCAGTTGACTCCCACGATTCTGGAGGCTAAAAGTCCTACCATTTGGTTTCTGGAAGTAGGAGAATCAGGAAAGTGAGTGGTGTAATTTATTCTGAGTCCAGTGGTTTGAGAACAAAGGGAGTACCAGTGACCATATCTGGGAGAATATGGTATCCCAGCTTTAAAAGAGGGAGCAAATTAGCCCTTCCTCCACCTTTCTGTTCTGTTGAGCTCCTCAACAGATTGGATGATACCCATCCATGTTGTTGAAAATAGTTTTTGTTGCTCAGTCTGTTGATTCACAGCCTAATCTTTTCTGGCGATGTACTTTCAGACACAGAAATTCTTTATCAGCTATCTGGGCATCTCTTCACCCAGTCAAGTTGACACATAAAATTGGCCATCACAGTATTTACTTCTCATCCACTGTTTTCCACTTTGATGCTTTAGCCCAAAATTCTGAGGCAGCTGAAACTGTCTCATTCCACACCCTATTACAGTGATTGGTTTAATGACAGAATCTGTTTTCTTTTCTTAGTCACAGAATATTTTATTTATAGTAGCATGTGGGCAAAAAATTAAAATATATTTTTCTATATTCATTTTGAAATAAATACATTTCTTGGATTTTATTATCCAGTTAGTAATCTTGGTATATAACACAGTTAAAATAAATAACCACAAGGCATTATTCTTATTAGCAAAAACCAAAATGATGTATTGTAATTCTTCCTTAGTTAAATGATGGTTATACTTTAGAATTTTTGCTGTGAAGCTTATATTAGAAACATTTGTGTCTCTTCTGGTGTGTTTTAGATAAGTCTACAGCTAATGCAGGATGGGAGCTCATAATCCTCAATACTCAGGCTCTTATCTCGTGAAGTCCAATTTAAAAGTTTTCTCATTTCTGACTATGGCACAGCAGGTGTGAATCTATTTTATTATTCATATGATACAGGATTTGTTATAGTTCAAAACTTACTAGATGTGGATATTGTTCAAAGGTCCAGCTGTCCACCAAATGGATGAAAGTATTTGAACTTCCTTGTAGTTATTCATTCTGAGCTTTGAGGTTCAGAGTGAAGCCTGGAGGATGCCACGCAGCTCCCAAAACCTCAGTACATTTTCCCCAGTGACACAGGAAAGTCCATGTGTGAGAAATGCTAATCAACTAAAAGGAGTTATCTTCCTCATTTTCTTTTTAAGAAATGAGGCTTAAAGAGTCAAAATAATTTGCCTATGATCAAATCTAAATGCCAAAATTAGGATTCTGCCTTAGGAGAAAAGTGCTTGACTTTGCGATTGTAAATTGTTCAAATACCTATTTCTCTTTGTACTGAAGTATGACATTAGAAAGTTACTTAACTTTCTTAATATTTAATCAAGAAGTTGGGTAAATAGTTCCTATCCGAGTGGGTTGTTGTAAAGATTAAATAAGCATATGTGTTTTGACCTAGTGACTTGTACAACACGAGATGTCAGTAAATAGTAGTTTTCTCTTCATCTAGGAAAGGGTGTGATGCAATCAATACCAGTAAGATTCTCTGAGGCATTTTTATAAGTCTTTAGCAGATATGGCTCTGTGATGACTCATCTGCATCCTCTTAATTGGGTTTAATTTTATGGCCTATAGGAGAGAGATTTGATTTATATGCAATAAGGTGACATGGGAAGTGGAATTTTTGACATGGGTTTTGCTGACACATGTTTTAATGCAGTGGTTTACAAATGTTTTGATTGTGCAACCTTATTCATAAAAATATCTCTTTATGCATCTACAATATTGATGTTCATGTGTAAATTATAGGCATATACAAATGTGGTCATAAATTTTATGCATAATAAAACATGTAAATGAGGGCATTTTCAAAGGGGTGGGCTGGGATGGGATTAAAAGATAGAAAACTGTATTTGAACAACAACTAAAATAAAATAACATTTAAAAAATAAAATAAAATAAAAAAGATAAAATAAAAATAAATCAAAAGTAGAAGTCTAGTATTTTCTTTGCTTTTCCTAATGAATGGCCATCTGCACCCCATTAGGAAACCAGAGCTTGCTCCAGGCATAAAGTGGATGGGCACAGTGTTGTGCTAAAGACTCATAGTTACATAGGACGCATATTCCTATGTTTCTTTCTGCTTCTGTTGGTGTTCTTGTGCCATTCACAGTCTAGTTAAACTCCAGAAAACAAACAGATGACCCCAGACAAGGAGTCTTTCAATCCTGAAAGATGATTCACGAAGTATTTGTTAGAAAGTTGGTCCCTGGGAGTATTATTTTGTTTAGAAAAACTCTTTAAAGCACAAACTATTTGAAATACTTGTGTATTTTCATCTCTTATAATCTAAGAATTATCCTCTAAATTTAATGGGTACTTATATGCCTAGCCCTGGGCTGGGTGTTAATTGGTCAAAGCATGCTTATACTCGAAAACACTTCATATTTTGAATAATACATAGATGCATTCCCCTGGATTGCCAAGTGATTAAGAGAGTGGGCTTTACAATAAGGCACATCTAAGTTTGAATCGAGTCCTTTAACTCCTAACCTCCCTCCATTAATCCAGCCACCATCTCCCTTTCAAACTTTCGGAGTGGCTACCATAAACCGTTGACTGTACCCGGAGCCGAGGTGTTGAGGATACACAATGCTGCCTAAAACAGTGTCCAAGTCCCTTTTCTGTTCTGTTTAAATTTGTATCCCCAGGGCCTCAAGCAATGCATGTATTTATTGTGTGAATAAAGGAAGGAAAGAAAGATCATGTAGCCCAGCAGAAAAGGCAGACATTAAATAAAGCAAAACGAGACATATTTAATTTTGATTGTATTGAAAAGAGAGAGGACAAGCACAGCTATTGTGAGAGCTTAAAAATGAGGGTGCTTCCCGAAGCCTCTGTAGTTTATGGAAGGCTTCTTCAGGTAGTGACAACAAGGCAGAAAAGGATTTAGAGGTTTAAACTGAAAGAGTGCAACCAGGATTTGGGCAGAGGGATAACAAACCAGGTGGGAGAATGTCCTGATGTAGTGAGATGCTTATCTTAACTGAGACTGGAATCAGGCTAGAGTCCTTGGGAGGCAAGAGTTGGGGAGAAATGCTGCAGGATGTGGCCACAGAGTGGTTGGGGCCAGATCATTGAAAACCTGTAGAGTTCATTGCACTAACTCTTTTGGGTTTCCCCGCCTTTCTGTGCATCTGTCTCCTTTTCTCTCAGTCATTTTACTTCACTCTGTCATTGCCTTTATATTCAACTGCATTTTAATGTAACAGATAATAACAAAATAAAAAATGTTTAAAAGATTACAACATATTGTACATATACTTTGTTTTCTTTATTTATGCTCGAATGGTAACAGTCTTTAGAATAAATTCCTTGCCTGCTTAACTTGCTGATATGCCTTGATTTGTTGGGCAGGTTTAGGCTTAAGTTTCTCCTGAAAATTGGTAGGGAACTTGTTTCAGATGAAGCTTGAAGTACGGAAAGCAGAGCAGAGAAGCAGAAATGACCAGATTCTTGCCGTGCCTTGGTGATGTTAGTAAGCTCTCCAGTCACTCAACCTCAGGTCTGTCCAGCTGAGGACTTCCTAGCTGAGCAAGCCGGTCAATCGCCTTTGTTATTTAAGCTAGTTAGAACTGGGTTTTCTGTTGCATGCAGCCTCAAACATCTTAATGCACATATGTGATAGGCAAATTGGGGCATAAAAAATAGGTTGGGATGCATGTCCTGTGAGGAACACTTTTTAAAAATGTTTTATTATTTTTGCCCTGGGTGGTGTAGCTCAGTGGATTGAGCACGGGCTGCGAACCAGGCATCGCAGGTTCGATTCCCAGTCAGGGCACATGCCTAGGTTGCAGGCCATGTCCCCCAGCAACCGCACATTGATGTTTCTCTCTCTCTCTCTCTCTCTCTCTCTCCCTTCCCTCTCTAAAAATAAATAAATAAAATATTTAAAAAAAATGTTTTATTATTTTTTTCCCATTACCATTTGGTCCCCTTATATCTCCCTCCCTCCTGCAATCACTACACTGTTGTCCATGTCCATGAATCCCTTTTCCTTTCTAAAGTATGAAGTCTATATCATTATTTATTTAAAAGCTAAAAGTAAAAACCTAATACTATAAATTTCAAAAAGTGAAGGATTATCTTTGAAATAAAAAGAGAAAATAAGGCATCAAACATACACAGATTCCTTGTATATTATTAAATGGCTTTTAAAAATTGTTTCTTACAGTTTTCAAAGAAAGACTTACTGTATGAACAAAATAATCAGACTTATGTACACTTATATTAATAACCCACATGTATTTATATAAATCCATTAATTGAAATTGAATATTGCAGTAGTTTGTAAATAATACCATGATTTGAAGAGTAACAAGATGGTAGATGGCTTTAGCCATTCAGGGACAATTGAGAACCAAAGACTTTGCATTTGTCAGAAATCCCAGTGTTACAAAAGTTGCAGTCTGACGCCCAGTCCCAGGCCCAGTCCATTACAAGTGGCAAGAATCAGTCTCTCTTCTGAATGAAACTCCAGGAAGGATCTGTTTTCTTCCCCACAAAGGAATAATGTCTAATATGGTTGTTACATTCCTGCAAGTAGATCTACCAAGCATGGTTTATCTTCCTCTTTCTCTACCTGCCCTCCAGAACAGCAATGACTTAGATACAATTTATTGGAATACCATTTTAACCATGTTGTTCCATTTGCTTTTCTTCTTTTCTTCCTACTCGTGCCATTGCTGCAACTTTTCCATTCTCTTTCCTTCCGTTGCTTCCACGGCCTCAACCTTTCTTTCCTTTCTCTGCATTATCTGATTCCTTTCATAAGCGACTGATTCCTGCCCAAAGAAATGCATACGAAAAATCCCAATAAAACAAAACACGACCAGTGTAGGCCACTTTCTAGCAAATACGAGAAGTCACATCACTGTCTCAGGTACAGACGCACCGGGACACTGTCCTGCTCCTCACGGACACGTGCATATCCCCCTCCACCCTTTGTCTTGTTGCGTGTTAATCCGAGGCTCTGCTTATGGCTAAAAATATATCTTGACCACCATTGACATTTATAATATGGCCAAATATATCTTTAAGTTCACTTACTAAATTTAAAAAAAAGGTAGCCATATTTTCCCCTGACAGGATAAGAGGTGGTTGAAAGAGACATTGATTTCATCCTGAAAAAAAATAAGTTGTGGAGAAGGAAGGATGCTTGAAGAGAAATCTAGCATTTAATTATGTGTAATTGTCACTGTGGAAATTTCTGTTTACAGTATTGTCATTTCTAAAAAGGTATTTTCAGAAGTGACATTTTGATTAGGATAATTTTCTGCTTTCAACACAGTGCGTTTTTATCATTATTTGGCTCAGTGGCTGTCAAACCAGCAAATCTGCTGACAGGCTTTTTGAGAGGGATGAATGCAGGTCCTGATGTCTTGGTTCTCACTGGGGCCTATTGAATACATCACTATTTCATTGACATAAAAACCACTTTGTACCAAACTAACTGAATTCGGTTAACTGCTTGGTAAATAGATATGCATAAGACATTGATGAGCTCAGAAAATTTCACATGTACAAACAATTTGGAAAGAAACCAGGGTTGGAAGAATATATATTACATATTGTATATTATATATATATATAATTCCATTCAAGGCAATAAGGTTTACAGTGCATACACTGGCTTCAGAAGATTCTTTTGGGAAAACCCCAGCTCCTTTTATGTGTCAAAATATGACTTGAGGCTAAATTCCAATAAGAGTCCATATTAATAATTAGATAGTAAAATGCAAGCAAAAAGATGAAAGCTATTATGTTAACTTGTCCCAGGAAAAGGAAGGCTTTGAGGTGAAAGAATTACAATTAAAAACTCCAGAAGAAATTTTGATGAATAAAGTGTGAAGAACTTCAGTTATTTAGTATAAGAAGGGATTAATGAAAGAATACTTCAATATTTTTTCTGAATGTTTTAAGAAGTGCAACAAGAAGCTTGACCATATTGGCTAGTTTAATTGTCACATTATCTGAAGGAGGAAGATTAGGCTATAATTCTCTAATAAGAAGGGAAAACAATAAACTTCATGAATCTGTATTCAGAAGTCCTGCTCTAACTTTAAATCTTGCAAAGAACCTTAATAGGTTAACTATCGAGCCCCTGATTAACCCACTGAATCCCAGCTTTTCACATATACCTGTAGTCAGTGTTTTATTTTCTGACTTACAGCTACTTTTTGAATATTCTGCCAGATTTAGACTGTCACCACCATTACTACCCTGTGTTTAAAATGCCAAAGCACTTAGAATGGGCACAACAAATGGGTGACAAATTACATGTCTCTAACATGGCATCTATGTGTTCCATTTTTCTCCTCTTAAAATAATCTAAGACAATAAATAAAAGTATCTATTTTTAACCATTGATTAAAAACAATGTAAAAATTAACTAAATAGATATAAAAAAGTCATCCATAATCCCATCATCAGAAATAACTTTTGTTAAAATTTTAATACATGTTTTCCAGTATTTTTGTGTATATATACTCATACATATATGAGTATATATACTCACATAAATACTCATTATTTAACAAAATTGAACCACACTATCCAAACTGGCATCTTGACAATTTAAATTAGAATCATGTCTCGTGTGAAAATTCCACTGATAAACTTAGTTGCATTTCATATAAATACATCATAAGGTATTTAACCAATTTCCCTTTCTTATATCTAATTTTCCCACTTCCATTTATCAAATAGAATTCTTTACCTCATTCTATGTCTTGCCTTCTTTGTCAAATATTAAATGATCATAAAGACATGGGTTTGTTTATGGGCTCTTTATTCTTTTTTAAACTTTTTTAAAAAATTATTTTTATTTGTGGTCTTGGAGAGGAGAAGAGAGGGAGATGGAATGGGAGAGGAACATAAGCCTGGGCCTGCTTTCCACACGTGCCCGACTGGGAATCAAATGGGAAACCTTTCCATTTGTCGGACGACACTCAACTAAATGAGCCACACTAGCTGGGGCTACTGGCAATTTGTTCTGTTCTAGTACCGTGCCATTTTGATTAATATGTCCTTGTGGTATAGTTTTATATGGGTACAGTGTGATGCCCCTAACTTTATTCTTTCTCAATATTGCTGAGGCTATCCAGGATTTTTCATGGTTCCATATAAATATTTTTATTATTCTAGTTCTGCAAAATATGCCATTAGTATTTTGACAGGGATCATGTTGGATGTATAGATTGGTTTGGGTAATATGGACATTTTATTGATGTTAATTCTTCCTATCCATAAATATGGTGTATGCTTCCATTTACTTGTGTCTTCTTCAATTTCTTTCTTTGGTGTCATAGTTTTCTGAGTACAGGTCATATTCCTGGGTATTTTTTGGTGCAATTGTAAATAGGATTGTTTCCTTAGTTTTCCTTTCTGATGTGCCATTATTGTTATAAAAATACAACCAATTTCTGAATATTAATTTTGTATCTTACTACTTTACTGAATTCATTTACCAGTTCTAGTAGTTTTCTGGTGGAGTCATTTTCTGCAAATAATGAGAATTTAACTTCCTCCTTTCCAATTTTGATGCCTTTTATTTCTTCCTCTTGTTTGATAGCTGTGCCTAGGACTTTCAGTACTATGTTGAGTAAATGTGGTGAAAGAGAACATCCCTGTCTTGTTCCTGACTTTAGGGAAAATATTTTTAGTTTTCCCCTGTTGAATGAAATGTTATTCTCATAAATGGCCTTTATTATGAGATATTCTCACTTTGCTGAGTGTTTTTGTCATAAATGTTGCTGAAGTTTATCAAATGCATTTTCTGCATGTATTGATATGATTATGTGATTTTTATTATTCATTTTGTTCATGTGGTATATCATTAATAGATTTACAAATATTGTACCAACTTTGCATTCCAGGAATAAATCCTATTTGATCAAGATATATGATCTCCTTAATGTATTTCTTGAGCCAGTTTGCTAATATTTTGTTGAGGATTTTCAAATTTATGTTTATGAGGAATATGACCTATAATTTTCTTTCTTTGTATTATCTTTATCTGGTTTTAAAATTAGGATAATGCTGGCCTGATAAAATGAAGGGAATCTTTCATTCCCTTCACTGGGAATCTTTCCCTCTGTTGATTTTTTTTTTTTTGAGTAGTTTGAGGACAGGTGTTAGTTCTTTAATGTTTGATAAAATTTACCTGCAAAGTTAATCAGTCTGGGGCTTTTATTTGCTGCAAGTTTTTTGATTACTGCTTTTATTTTGTTAATTATAATCGGTCTGCTCAGATTTTCTGATTCTTCCTGATTCAGTTTTGGAAGGTTATATGTTTGTAGAAATTTATACATTTTGTCCAGGTTGTCCAACCCATTGCATGTATTAATAGTTGTTTATAACAAAGGCATATCTATTTCTAATTCTTGCTGGCCTGCCAATATTCTGCACAGTGAGATGCTGTGGTCTCTGTGCTCCCATGCTACCATGCTCTCCCAGCTTTCCTCCCCTTTCTTTAGGCATTTCCTCTGTCTTTTTTTTAACAACTCCTTCACTCCCAACGACTCTTTAAATGTTGGATATTCTCAGGGCTGAGTCCTAGAGGTTACCCACTTCTACAGATTTTAGTGTTTTCTACTTGCTGACAATTGTGAATTCATCTTTTCACTGCATATTATACCTTCTGATATATGTACTTTACATCCTTGCCACTTGAATTCATTGCCAGTTTCATCTTTCTGGGGAAGAGAGGGTCCTTAAATAAGAATCAGAAAATGAGAGGATAACTCCAGTGACCACAGGAAGTGTTATCTGCCCCTTTGGACTAGACTTTGGGTTTGTATACCTGTGAAGCTATTCAATGTCGCAGAGGTTAAGGACAGCATCGGGCCAAAATCAGGAAATGCAAAAAAACAGACTGGATGTAACTATGATTCTAGGTCCAGTACACACTTCAAAGTAAAATTGTCTGCGGTTGTTTTCATAACTCTGATAGTACTCTTTTTCTTAGTTCCTAGTCTTTAGTAAAATTTTATTGAAAATTCTGAACTTATTTCAACTTTAGTGTATAAAGCACATTAAGGAGAGAGGTTTTTGCCTAAATTAGGCAAGAGTGTTAACCATGAAATCCCCACTTCATGGGATTGGAAAATCCTCCTTTTACCAATCCCCACTTCAGACCCATGTGATGGTGACTGTGATCATTGATGAGTTTCTCCAAAGGTCTGTGTCTTGCTTGTGTGGTTCTGACCTTTCCCCACCATGAAATATTCTTTCCAGTGTTAACATTGCACTTTATAGTTTTTGTTACCAAAAATGCACATTTCCTTCAGGCTGCCTAGTGAGAAAAAATATATTTGGGTCTAGAATGTTCTTTTAAGATTTCAGGTCCAATATAAACATCTATACCTGCAATGTGAGAATGAGAAATATGCTTCTAAGTTACCATATTCGGATTTATGCTTGAAGCTGTAGAGTGTGTTACAACGCACCTTTCTGGAAAAAAAAATAGGAAGAGAACTCTCTCCCTGACCTCCCTCCCCCATTGCAGTCTACCCATATTCTTTTATTTCTGGTGAGAACTGCTCATATCCTCTCTGTAGTCACTGGTATCTCCACAAATATTTTGCAGCAGTATGCCCAGGGGGACATTCTGGCAGTACTTGGTGCTGAAGGAATATTTATTGATTGAAGGAATTCAGGTTTATACATTAGGCAGAGTCTAAATGAAATTGTGTAGCCTCCCCAGTGGGGTGGGAGGAGTATTTCTGTTCCACTAAAAGCAACAAGCTAGGCTTTCTGGGTACAAGTGGGTGTGTTTCAAGTGCTCTGCCCTTCCGATGTGTGTTCTGTTCATAAAGAGATACTTAACCCATTGCCCTTTCTCAGCAGATATGATAGGAAGGGAAGTTTTACCTGTTTTTATAACTTGAACTAAAGCTAAATGCTTCAGATATGGATATTGGGCTTTTCCATTTCTATTTCCTGAAACTATTATTTTAAAATTTTGTTTGCATCTTGAGAAAGTTGTGAGATCTCAACTTTTTTTGAAGTTTCAGTAGGTTCCTTAATTGTAGAAGGAAAATATATCAATAGCAAAATCAAAGAAGACGCATCCCATGACTTCTCCAATTTAGTGTTCAAAATACAAATATAATGATACTTGCATCAATTCCAGATTTAATGAGTGACCTGCACATTGTGTTTGGAATGAAGGACAGTCTGTGTGATACATGGAGCTGGCTTCCGCTTCTGGTTGCCTTTGTTGCCTATATATCGCTTTACTTGTTAAATGAAAGAAGACAAGTTTACTTAGTTGGTATTTATTTATTAATTTACTTACTATTTTCAGTATCTTTTATTGATTATGCTATTACAGTTGTCCAATTTTTTTCCTCCCCTTTCTCCCCTTCTGCCCTGCACCCCTTAGTTCCATGTTCTTGGGTTGTACATGTAAGTTCTTTGGCTTCTCCATTTC
>PVIA01008021.1:9682-76550 GCA_004024845.1 Tonatia bakeri
AGTTTTCTGATAAGGGTCCAAGCATGAAAAGAGTTTGTTTCCCAAAGTTTTATGGCCCTTTAGCTAACTGACCCTGACTCAGAATAAGCCCTCAGAGTTCTTTGAATGTTATCTAATGTTTGATCATTACTGCCTGACAATGATGAATGAAGACCTTCCTTCAAGTAATGCTCCCAGAAAAGCAATGAAAGCTTGTCCAGGCAAGGGTAGGGGTGCTCCCTCCCTTAGAGAGTGGCCGTGTCTTCCCTTTTTCTCCACAGGACTTCTGCAGTCCGTGTGCATTTGCTCATTGCATCCACAACACCATGGACACTGCTGGCCAGAGTCCGCATCACAAATGACTATGCCCTCATGTCACCACTGTTCTTCCTGAAGAGCTCCTCCTCTTCTCCTAAATCCCCACTCACCTGATGAACTTTTCAGCTCTCAAGATTCATCTCAAGCATCTCTTCCTTTTTAAAACCTTCTTCTGTAATTTGTCTGAAAAAAAATGGCTGCCAATTTTCTGCCCATTCCTGTACACTCAAGTTATTACTCCATTTAAAGCTGTTGATTCTGGGAAGACAAATACAATAATTTAAAAAAAAAAAAACCCTCAAAACAAACCATGCAAACTTGACCTCTTAAAGACATACTTAACTTGTCTTTTTCCCTTAACACCTGCTCCTTCCAGGCAGCTGACCACCAAGGTCTGTGGATTCAGTTTCTAAAATGTATCTTAATGTACACCTTTGTCCATTGTCACTTCCACTGCCCTAGTATAACACCAGAGCACACTTCAGCATGCCTATTACAAACTAGTCTAAACCATCTTTCACACCATTGCCAGAGATGACTTTTCAAAAACAAATCAGGTCATTAATGTCACCCTAATAAATTTTAAATACATAAATAAATAAATCAGATCACATCCCTGTCTTCGCTTTCATGTTTTTTAAGCTGCCCTCTATTTTTTAGAAGTAATGTCAAACTCTTTACAATCTGATATTTGCAGTCTTTCTCTAAATTACTTTTCCAATCTGACTCTCCATCTTTTCCCACCCATCCCTATATGTTACACTGTCATTGTCCAAACATACTCTTCTGCCTTCTTATCTATTTCTTTTCCTTCATCCTCAGCCCCCACTTCTCTGAGAATTCCTGCTCCAGCTCAAATGTGATTTCCTCTCTGTTGTCTTTGCAGAACCCCCGAGTGACATAGATTGCTCCCTCATCTGTTTTCCCACAGGACTGTACACAAACTTGTCACAGCCTTTATCACATTACAGTATAGTTATTAACTTACTTGTCCATCTTCCCAGCTATACTCTGAGCCCCTGCACAGAGGCAAGGGTGGTGAAATATTTATTCTTGCATCAGTAGCCCCTACCATATTTCCTGGAATATACCAGTACCTGCGAAATGCTCAATGTCTGTTGAGAGAACAAATGAATGAGTGAATGAGTGGTTGAATTATGTAACTTGGATGGCGCTTGCTATACATTTTGTAAATATTAATTAAATCCAAATCCTCCTGGTACAAAAAAAAAAGGAAATCCTTAAAAGTAGGTATAAATTTAAAATATATGACCTCTGAGGCAAGGAGTAGAAGAGGGTATAATGGGGATAAATGATGATGGAAAGAGACTTGACTTGGCCTGGTGAACACACTATGCAATGTATATTGTATCACAGATGATGTATTATAGAATCGTATGCCTGAAACCTATATAATTTTATTAAACAACATCACCCCGATAAATTCAGTAAAAGAGAAAAAATAAAATACATGATTTCTAAGTATCTTTCCCAACTCCAAAATTCTAGGATTATACTGTAAACTGAGCTAAAGCTTTTCTCCAGGCATGTAGGATTAGAATCCCATATGGGACAGGTAAATTCATAGAATGGGATCTAGTGGGTTGGTTAGGGTACATATTCAATTAATTCTATCCTATTAACTTCAATAAATTATATTTTATAAAGTTTATACATTCCAATCAGGCAAAACTGAATTATGTGTAATAGTTGATCTTTAAAAATGGTAACATGGTGAAGAAAGTGTTTTTTCCTAAATCCTTGTCAGCTTGAGTGACATGTGAGTACCCAGCCCTAAGCATCTGTTAGGGAAATCTTATTACTCTGTGTCTGTCACTAGAAAATTGGAACAAACGTTGCAAGACCTACACACTTAAAATGTTATGATGTGTTTTTAAAACTGCTTTCCACAGAAGGCCTTTTATTTTATTAGAAAATTATAAGCAAACAAGTCTTGTTTAACGGCTTTCAAAGTATAAGCACATTTCATGTCAAAATTGTATCACTCTCGAATGCCTACTTGTGTGAGAAATCTGTCAAGCCCTGGTGTCCAAGAAAATAGGGTACCACAGCAGAAGATTTCTTGTTGAGGGATATAAGGTATGCTCAATTAAACCAATACAGCATGTGTAATGGTCCGATTCCATCTCAGGAAGAACTGTCAGATTTCTTTTCTGGGATCAAAATTCTCCTAACGCCTAGACTTTTGGGTGAATCCCATGTAACAAGAGATGCAATCTTGAGTTTGTGTTTCAGGGAAGGCTGGGCTCTTATTTTTTTCTCCTCAACATTAAAAAAAATTGTGGAATTTTTTCCTTCTCTTATCTTCTCTATCTCTACACCTTTCCATACCTCTCTTAACTCACAATTAAAGAAAACATGTGTGAAATGTTAAAATTACAGCTAGCTTTTTCAGAGGAATTAACTGTTCCTTGCAGTGTTATTTTACTTGAAAGTCATTCCCAAGTGCTTTATCTCTTCAAATATCGAAAAAGTTCTATATGTGCTAAAAATGATTTAGATGTTAATAAAATAGGGTGGAAAAAACCTAAAGTGTCCCAATGTCCCTTTCATAATGTGTGATATTTGACAAATTTGTAACAATTCTATTTCTCTAAGCCAACAGAGATCATGCATACAACTCTTCCTCAAAAAAGGTAACAATACATACACAATACTTAAGACACATATTTTCCTATGTATTCTTTTAAAAAATGACTTCTGAATATGACAAAATGATTATTGTGTGTTACTAAACTGCCATCTACTGTATTCATCCACCCAGTACACAATATCATCTCTTACAGGCTTGCTTGCCTTTTTCAATGAATAAATGAACTTCCACCGCCCCCCCCCACTTGTTTCTTGACATTCTTTCTCTCCCTTGTTCTAGCCACGAGTACTCCTAAAGACCAGGAAAAAAAATTGTTTCAACTAATTATAGTCCTATCAAAGCCTTTCACATCATTTAAGACTTAGATTGATTATTCACAGTGCCATGAAGACGTGTCAGCTTGAAACAAGAAGAGGTTTAGAGAGGTTTACACTTTGCAGAGTGCCACCTGTCTCCAAAGGGCACATTCATTAAAAAGCTCCAGGTGCAATTTGTGGGAGCAAAACAGCATAATGAAGTTCTTTGCCTCCTTGTGCACTTTTTGATTAATAACATCCTCCTTCAGTTCTAGCAGATTGCACACCGATGTTCGCTGCAACGAACCTAAAATACCAGCCTACTTTTCTATCCTTCTCTCAATTGAGCAAATTGCCATTTATCTGAGACCCAAATCAAAAGAACATTAAAAAAAGGGATATTTCTGGCACAATCTACTTTTATAAGAAAAGAACAGCTAATAAGCCAACCGAATGATATTTATTCAATAAACAACATTTAATATGTGTCACTGATCAAATTCTACCTAATCCTCTCTGTCTTATATCCGCACACATAGAAATCCAATTGATATTTATACTGATAACCTGAAGGCATTATAAAATTCAAAGTTGTCTCCTGAATCATAAAAATGAGTAAGAAAAGTGGCCTTTATCAAATACTTACTATTTACTAGACATTTTCACTGGCACTACCACATTTTATCCGCATAACAGCCTACTCAGGTAGATGATGTTATCCTCATTTTCACCATTGAAAGTGATTGAGACCCAGACTTACATAATACAAACTAACATTTATTGACTGCTTACTATTTTCCTGGCATGTTGTACATTACTTTAGAGGGATTGCTTCAATTAATCCTAAAAACCACGTTATGGAATAGATACTATCATTATTCTCATCTTACCAGGGGTGGCCAAGATCCAGACCCAGGCAAACTGGTTCCAGTGCCTATACTCTTAACTACAGCACTATACTTCTTAAGAGTGTGTCTGTGTACTTTATTGTTAAATTAGTTACATAACTTTGTTTTTGAAAATTGAGAATATGTATTTGGTACACATAACTTCCACTTACTCTAACTCCCCTAAGAGCTATTAACACTTACTTTTTATTGTGCATTTATCATCAAGTATTTACATATATTATCTCATTTGAAATTCATACATGTATATAATATTACTCCCATTTTACTGTGATAAAGCTAAAGCTTGGAGAATAATAACAATAACCACAGCAAACACATGGCGCTTTCTCTTACTAGATATTCTACTTACAAAGAGTTTTAAATATGGTACTCATTTAATACTGACAAAACCAATACAATGTATTATTATTCATGTGATACAGATGAGAAAACTGAGAGGTAGCACTGTAACCAGTATTACACAGCTATCAGGCGGCAGAGCAGGAATTCCAGTTCCAAAGTCCATGGTTTTAACCACTACTCTAAACCGTGGAACACTTTAAGTAGCCAGCCATTCCTTATTTATTGCAGCAAATGTTAGCTGCATGCCTTAACTATAATAGCATTCATCACAAATCAAAAAGCTTCATAAGTATTTTCTTTGTTTCTCATCTAATTTTTATCTCTGAGAACTCTTTGAGCAGGCTTGTTGTTCCTGTGCTCCCAGGTCCTCCTGCCAGTCTGGCCCACACCAAATTCCAGTGATGTGAGTCAAATTCTTGACTGCAAGTGACGGAAATTCAGTGCAACATAACTTAAAAAGAGAATGTGTGGACTTGGCTGATGTAACAGGGAAGTCCAGGGAATAGACATGGTTCAGGCAGAATAAAATTCAGGGATTTAAACGCTATCTTCGGAACTGACTTTCTCTTCCAACCCTTTATCCCGTCTCTCTCAATATCTCTCTCCAATTCTCTTCATCGATCAGCATTCATTGTCTCTACTTAACTTCTTTTTGTGGGTGGGTTCCCTCTACATATTGGGTCTCACATTTGCATTTAACCAGCTTAGGAACTCCAATGGAGAGAGAACTTCTTTCTCCCAACATTCCTACATGAATCCTGTGGAATATTCTCATTGGGTTTTACTGTTTTACATATTAATTCTTCAAACAATCTATGCCTAGGCAAGCTAACACACAGGATTACATTATCAAATCAGACTTACACAAATCAGAGACTTTACCTAGTATCAAACTTTACTAAAGTTTCAAGAGTACAGGAAATAGAAAGGTAAAGCAGAGAAAGGTCTGCGACATTCTTGCCAGATTGTTCCTACATACTGGTTTCAATTTCAGGTTTTGCAGACTTTTACCTCATTGAGTAAAGCATGTAATTTATGAAACATCTCCATTTTATATCCCAGAGAATTGTGTGGCTTACTTGACATTCTTCTAGGATGCATGTCCCATAAATCAATAGATTCCAGGTTTATTTACTGTAAGTAATCCCTCCCAGGTGAGACGCTGCTAAGGACTGATAGATAAGGCCTCCTCCTCCTGCCTGAAGTCAATCATTCCATTTATTTGGAAGCCCAGTTGACCAGGAAATTAAGCCAGATCTCCTCCTCCTCTGTTCATTTTTGCCCCCCTTAGATGTGTCCCTCAGGTAAAGGAAGTGAGTGGATCTTAGGCCAGCAGCTTCCTCCCTCCTACCCTTCAGGGGACTGGAAATTCTGATTGGAAAGCCTAAGAGTCCCAGACTGCTCGGGGTGAAAGGGAACACCAGGACTGACCATCTTCTTGGAAGCTTTGGAATTCCCTGACAATAGGAAAGTAGGTATGAACTTTGACTGCTCTTGTCTATCACTCTATGTCTAGACAAGAGAGTTTTAACAATTGTTATGTTATAACTTTCCTGTTCCTAAACTTTGTCTACTTCCCTCTAATTTCAAGCTGTAAAAGACTCTCCAGTTAATGTCTTATGGCTCATTTCTAGGAATACAGGCAAAAGAAGTAATGACATCAAAGAATGGGAATAACTTGACCAGATCTTGGGGTCTATATAAATAAACCCAAAGGAATGCTTAACAAGGCCACAAAGAATCTTTAAAGTGGAGGATAATACCCCAAGTAGGTGTTTTCTGTCCTATTCTCATGTCCTCACATCTATTTGCATACAGAAATTCTAACATAGGTACTGAATTCTTTAGCCCTAAGAAAGGGGCACCAACAGCTATCCTATTGACCTTATAATCCAGCAGGCACCTTTTGTTTGGCCAAAGCAGTATTTATTTTTAGGTTGAATGTGAAGGTCTTTGAACAGCTGATCACAATCTCCCTCATTGCCTGGTGTTTCAACAGGCCTTCTTCCCTCATTTATGCTGCTGCCTGGTGGTCCCTGCAAACATTTCAGTGTTTTAGCCATTGTTTAAGGACTTGATTTCTGATAAACTGAAAATTTCTTTAAAAGAATGCACACTTTAAGTTGTTTTTAATTATTTACACTGGTATGAATGAGTTTCTCAACTGTTCCCCATTGGCATGAAAACCAAAAATAAAAAAAAGACTAAAATAGAAAAGAAGTTTTAAAAGAAATGTCCAAAGCTGTAGAGAGTTTTTATAAGTTTGTTTGAACGAAACTGAAAACATATGCCAGGGAGCAAGAACTCAAGTGCTTCCCTGACTGGAGTAGCTCAGTGGGGTGGGCATCATCCCTAAAAGATCACCAGTTTGATTCCTAGTCAGGGCATGTGCCTGGGTCGTGGGCCAGGTCCGCAGATGGGGACACGCAAGAGGTAACCAATCAATGTATCCCTCTTTTTTCCCCCTCCCTTCTCCTTTCTCTAAAAATAAATAAAAAAAATTTTTTTAAATCTCAAATGCTCCAGAGAATAATGATTTTGCAACTTCTTTTTACATTTGAAATTAAGGAGGGAATGTAAGGAAGATTACATGGAGGTAGGAAAAAGCAAGGAGGGGATTGTGTTCCAGGATAGATAACAAGATCATGTGCTGTCTTGGAGAGTAGTTTATCTCAAAGGTGTGTTAACATAGGTGCACAGAAACAATGGTCAGGGCTTGTTTAAGGCAAAGATAAACCTTTTACTAAAAGTTAAATGCCTGGGGCATGACTACCCACCAAGACCTGCCTAGTTAGGAATGTATCAAATCACTCTGTGAGGTCATGCCCTTTTTTTGAGTTTGAAGGAATACAGGGGACCAGGACTAGATTGAACCAGATATCTAGTGAACAAAATTTAAGGAGTAACTCACTCTTAGGTAACACCTTCAGGCTCAGCACCTGGAAGGCAGTACCTCCTTAAATTCCACACTCCTCGTGACTTTCTTGCGTCACTCTTGCCCTAAACCTAAAGGACAAAATTTAACCAGACCTGGTCTCTGTTATGGGTAATGAAATGACCCTGATGCATTTCCCTTCTCCACCGTGAACTGGGAGAGTAGTTCCTCCTGGAAACACCCATGATATCCTCTAATTATGCCTATATTACCCTATGACAGTGCTTCTTATCTCATTACACATCTTTATTCACTAGCACTCTGTGAATTCCTTAACGAAAGAGGTTATGATATTGTCCTCTTTGTAGCTACAATACCCAGCCCAGTCCTGTTGATCAGTGAACAAACGAACGTGCCACTAACATCGAGCACACTGTTCCTCCTGTGTTGTGGGACATCTGAGTTCGAGTGTCAGCAACATTTTTTATCTTTGCCACAGATTGATGGCAAATTTCAATCATTTTTATTATCCTAATTATAATAATGATTTTCCCACAAATTCACATGCAATCTCAGTATTGTTCTTTTCTGTTAATAGATGTGCTTAAGAAAGCACTGCATTAGATTTGCAACTCACACCTTATGCATGCTTTGTCTTTCCATCTCCAGCAGGGTCAGTCTTCTTGACCTAAACAGACTAGTAAATACAATAATTAATTTGTAAAGGACTCTGAAATACCAGCTGGCAAAATCTCCTATTAATGGTTTGCACTGAACAAAAAAGAACATTTAAGCTGTAGGAGATTTGTACAGAATGTACATATGTATGCATGTATACTCACGTCTTTTAATCCACTGAGTTTCCAAGAATGGCAAATCATGAAGTATAGTGAGGAAACAATGCTTAAAATCTCTTGTTACTTTTTTTGGCACATTTAGTTTGAATTGTAAAAAGAAACCCGTGTGACAAAATATTCTCAGATATGTACGAGGGAGGACCCAAAAAATGGAATTTATTTATAAAAAATTGTTTATTCTTATAAGTTTACCTTCAAAGTACTTTCCATCTGATGCAATACACCTACCAGGACATTTTTTCCACCGCTTAAAACAGTTTTGAACTTGTCCATTTTGATGCCTCTTAGTGCTTCTGACGTTTTTTTGTTTCACCTCCTCCACATGGGCAAACTGTTTCTCTTTGAGGCCTGTTTTTTATTTGAGGAAACAAACAAAAAAAAAGTCACTCAGGGCGAGATCAAATGAATAGGGAGGGAGGGGCACAGGGGTCTTGCTGTTTTTAGTCAAAAACTGCTGTATACTCTGCACTGTGTGGGCAGGTACGCTAGTAAATCACCCACCATAAAATGGGCAAACGCACTGAAAGAGTGTTCAAAAAAATTTCACTGGAAGTAAACACAGCCTCTCACGATGCCAGCTGGTCCACTGATACAGATGGGTTCCTAGAACACTCAGCTAGCACAGGAAGCCTGTACTACAAAGGGTCTTGCCCTCCAGAAGATAATTCTGGTTTTGGGGGATCTCCCCTCATATATTTGGGGTACACAAGGCTTGAATGTCATGAATATTCACACACATATCCCAAGCACTATAGTAAACTATTTTGTTCTTAAAACAATGTCAAAGAGAAAAAGATGAACAGTCAGTTTAAGGATTTCTCAATGCTTTGAGAGACTGACAACTATAATGGCCATTTCTTGGAGCATTTGCCTATTCAATAGCCATGACAGGCAGAATTTTAAGAAGGCTTCCAAGATTTCTATCCCATGTATTGTACCTCCCCCACCGCCTTTCAGTGTGGGCAGGACCCGTGAGTGTGATGGGATGTCACCCTTTGACTAGGTTATGTTACACAGCCAATGTGAAAGAACCATTTTTCCATGATTACAAAGACTGCTCTCATGATGGTGGTGCAGGTGGTAATAGAATGGTAGCAGCAGCAGCAGAAAGAGATTATAAAGAGTTTCTTCTACAGACTTAGGAGAAATACATTGCATGTTGTGAGAGTCATGTGATTAGAACCTGAGGGCCATCTCTAAGAAATGAGAGAAGGCCCTGGCTAACATCTGGCAAGAAAGTGGGGACCTCAGTTTTCTAGCTACAAGGAACTGAAGTCTATCAAAAATCTGAATGAGCTTGGGAGATGACCCTGAGCCTCAGATGAAATTGCAACCCCAGTCAATACCTTGGCTGCTGTCTGTGAAACCCAAAGCAGAAAATAAGCGGTGGTCAGACTTCTGACCCAGAGCAGCTGAGAGATAATAAAAAGTGTTGCATTCAGCTGCTAAGCTTGTGGTAATTTGTTACATGGCACTAGAAAACTAATTCAATAACCAACTGCTTTTTCTTTTCTGTGGATGCTACCCTTTTCCCACAGCGATGCCTCCCAGCAGTCAGGGTTGCATATTACACCAGGACCCAGACCACCTGACGTGGCTGATTGGATCCGACCCAAGCTAGCACAGGTATAGCCTTTGTCTGGAAATGTGAAGTTAGAGTTTAAAGATTCCAGTTAGGAGTCTCTTAAATGGAAGATATATAACTGTGGATGCTTTAGTAACATTGTCTTCTGTCCAGTGCTGCCTCTAGGGTATACGAGGCTCTGGAGGAAATATTTGGGGTTGTGCAGGGCAGATGCTCTCTATAGCAACAATTTGATTGTAAAAGTAATTACAAAAATCATGGGCCCGTAAAAAGTGTAGTGATTTACCGATAAAGTTTTGGGGCAAGAAAAAGGTACTAACATAGATGTTTATTGTCTATGCAGTGAACATGAAAAATTTTCCTGGTTTCCAGGACCCATTACTTTGTGTTATTTATTGTCAAAAATACCATTGCTGGCTAATTTCATATATCTCACTAAAAGGAAAAGGTAGCAACACTGTTGTTATTCACACTGCTATGACTCTTTGAAACATTTTTTACCTTTTAGAATTTTTAAAATTGAAACAGTATAGATCTTGCTTCTGTAGTTCTCTAATGTAGTTCATTAATTCAATGTTGATTGCATCATTACTCATGGCAATACCCATTGTGCCGTCTGTGACTACTGGCTTCCGGTGACTCTCTAATGTTAATGGGTTTTGTTGATGATTACCACAAACGCAAGTCTTACCCAGAGAATTCAGGAAAATGGAAACAGTTATTCCATTTTATGATCAAGTTTACCATTTAGAATTTTATAGCATTATTTATAGAATTTCCAACCATTTCTTCTCTTGAGCTTACTCTTCTCTTCTCTTCCCTTACTGCATTGCTGCAACATGACCCTTTTAATGTCGGCTGCATCCCTGCCTTCCAAACACATGTTACCAGTGGTGATGGTAGGCAAGGAGCCCTGGGCAGAGCAAGAAGAGCAGGCCATATCCATCCCTTGTCCTCCAGGGCTTAAAACCAATCTTGGAAAACAGGCTGTCACCACATTGAGAAAAACACTTCGCTAGAAGGACCCACTGGATTTGCAGTGCTACAGTCTAGAAAACCCTGGGAGGGGACAAGCAAGACCCTGAGCAGGACTACTTGATATGTATTACAGTGGTGCTGTGACTGCCCTGACTTTCAGCAGCAGGGTGGGGCAGGGGACCTCAGGATCAAGGGCACCTGCTGCCACCTGTGCTTTCCAACATTGTTGTCTACCAGGCAGCTCCTGGATCTGAGCACGGACAGGGGTGAGTCCACACATCAACACACATAGGTGGCTCCAGCCCAAGGGGGACACTGGGTAGCCAAAGACCTAAACTCTTCCTGTGTCTAATGTTAACAAAAACCACCCCCAAATCAGTGAATCAGCACCATTCAGAAGGCCATTTTGTTGTTTAAATCTGGTGCAATCCCATGAAAGAAATACTACCCTGGCCAAAAGGAGCTTCTGTTCTCCAGGAATAGGCATGGCCATGCAGCCCAAGGCCACCCACAGGTATAAGTCCCAGAGCTCCTCAGGGACCTGGTGGACCCCACGCACAGTTGGGGGGTATTGTTGATAGGGCCCTGAAAGGGAGAAGCAGGAACTGAAGCCACTAAAGTCCCTGTCCAGGTTTAGAGTGCCCTACCCAGAAGGACCTGCTGCCCTGGTCAGACCCCACTATGAGATGCTTCAGGACTCACACAGGACTAGGTCCCAGCTCCCAGCACTGGAGGGGACTTAGAACATTTCCAGAAAGGTTTATCAAAATGTGGACCGCCCTGAGGTACGTGGTTGGGTTAAGAGACCCTCTTGCTCAGATCTAAGGGTGGTACTGTTTCTGCCTGTCCTATGAACTAAGCAGTAGGAAAAACTGGTTTGCAAAAAGATAATGATGTGTAATTAGAGTTTAGCAAGAGCCCGACAAAGTGTGCTGCTTGGATGCAGGATGGCTTCTATAAGTCTCCTGAATCAGTACCCTTGCCCTCTTATTCCATCACATACATTCTCTTTATAATGTTAACTTCCTCCCCTTTTTGTTATTTAAACCATTTTATTTTTATGTTACTTACAAGCAAACAGAGCTCTAATACAGTATGCAAAGCCAGATTCTTGGCTTTGCAGGATCAGAAACTCAAGTTTATCATTTTCACCAGAACCAACTAAACTCTTAGTGATAAATATGTTAAAAGGATTCATAAGAAACTGATGTGTACCTCAGAATGTCAATTTCTCAATCTATAAAGAAAGTTCAATCTAGAAATAATAACTTTTTAAATTTTTATTGTTCTAGGAAGAATAACTTGTATGGGGAATTCACTCTGGGTCTTTTATCACAGGTTATCTGCACTCAGAAGAGAAAATCTCTTCTGAGTACAGTTATTTAGCAAGTATTTAGCTGAATAGCTGAGAATAGTTAGCAAGTATTTACTGAATGAGGAGATAGGTGTCATATAAGATGGGTAAATTTAAGTACTTATTTTTAAATCTTTTTTGAAAGATTTAAATATTTATTTACTTATTTTAGAAAGAGAAGGAGAACTAGAGAAAGAGACAGAGACACGCACACACACACACACAGAGAGAGAGAGAGAGAGAGAGAGAGAGAGAGAGAGAGAGAGAGGGAGGGAGAGAGGGAGAGAGAGGGAGATTTGGTGTTCCGCTTACTGGTGCATTCATTAGTATTCATTAGTTGATTAGTATGTGCCATGACCTGAGGTCAAGCCCTCAACCTTGGAGTTGCGGATGACATTCTAACCAAGTGAGCTACCTGGCCAGGTTTTAAACTTCTTACTGAAGTTAAAAATCGCACCCAGGTGTAAGTGTTGTGAAAAGCTGCACAGTGGAGCTACTTTAAAGTTGAGTCAGAGCAGCCATTTCAGAGGAACTGTGCTGCACATCGCACTCCTCGAATCTCTGGAATGTTCAAACTGCGCAAGATAACCTCTGGGCTAGGCCAAAGCAGCATATCTTCCCAACAGCTGTTTTTCAAGCTGACAGGAAATCAGAACTCTTGATTACAAAACCTGATAATTAAAGAAATTCTTTAGAATCAGAAAATAGCCATGTTTACAACTAAGGAGTAATTTAGCATATAAGAACATAGAAATTTCTTCCTTTTATTAATCTAGTTATTTCCTTTCCTTTTCTCATAAAACCTCCTTGCCTTCACCCCATAATCGGAACTCCATCTGGGTTTCTGCATGAATCAGTGTTTCCCAAATAGATATTCTTTGATATAAAATAAACTCTTATTGCCTCTTACTTTGGCCTTTTATTTTCAGGTTAACAGCATGCAGCTCAATGAATTTTTATAAGGAGAAGGTAAGTATTTAACCAGAACCCACATTATGATAAAGAGTATTATCAGGACACCCAAAGCTCCTTCACGTCCCCTTTTAGCCCAATCTCCTCCCTACCCCCTAAATTAACTGTTATTGTAGACTAGTTTTAGTTGCTTTTGAACTTCATGTGAATGGAATCATAAAACATGTACTGGTTTGCGACTGGCTTTT
Organism: Tonatia bakeri; assembly: GCA_004024845.1. Taxonomy (NCBI): domain Eukaryota; kingdom Metazoa; phylum Chordata; class Mammalia; order Chiroptera; family Phyllostomidae; genus Tonatia; species Tonatia bakeri. The sequence goes on from PVIA01008021.1 coordinate 22,952, forward strand.
CGATTGAATATCGTATTTCTGAGTTACAGCCATGCTATTCCATGTGGTTGCAATTTGTTCTTATTGCTGTATACAGTATTCCACTGTGTGAATATGACGATTTATTTAGCAAGCTTATTTATTCATAAGCAATTAGCAACTCCCAATTTGCGCTAATGAATACTGTAGCGATTAACATTATTATACACGTCTTTGGTGAATTTAGGTGCGTTTGAGTTGGGAGTATATTTAGGAGTGGAATTTCAGGGCCATGAAGGGCTGGAGAAAAGGTGAAAGGATTAAGCAAAAAAGACATATATATGTATACATACATATATACTTATACATACACAACAGGGTGGAGATAGCAGAGAGAAAAAAGGGGTGGGTGTTGGTGGACCCAGCAGCCCCCGGTTCCAAGCCCCAAGCGGAACACAATCACTTCCGCCTCCCGCTACTTAGCTCCGCCCATCTGAGTTACGGAAGTACAATACTTTCCTTTGGGGTCCTCCTGCCGGTAGGGGGCTCTCAATAGCTTCTAGAGCCAAGAAGGCCTCCCGCCTGGGGTGTCCCTGCCGCGCCTGTTAGTTTAGCTCTAGAGAATATTCTTGCATTATAATTTTTCTGGCAAGGAAGAAGTCACAAAAGCATCTCACTCTGGATAATAATGTTCAAACTCAATCCCGGCGGAGGGCCTTTATTATCAAACCCTGACGCAGTGGTGGGCGGGGGTCAGGCGGCGTAAGGACAGACCCGGAGTGCTGAAAGTCCGCGGTCCGCTTTCCTCCTCTGAAGACGTAGCTGTGGGTGGCTGTGGTGGCAGCGTTTAAGATGTCGACCAAGAATTTCCGAGTCAGTGACGGTGACTGGATTTGCCCGGACAAAAAGTGAGTTCAAGAAGGGGGCCAAATTGAAGAGGGGTTGGTCCGTGGAGTCTTTTTTAGCTCGGTTTGGTTTATTTTGCCTTTTTATGATCCTGCGTGCCTTAAGCCGGGTTGAGGCGGCGAATCGCGGGCTCCCGGGCGGGAAGGAGGCTCCCAGGTCTCTTTACGATGAAGGTTTTCAAGAGCCTTTATTTTGAGTATGTGTGCAGCGTTTATTTTCTCGAGATTTTGTCTCCTAAAGAGTCGTTCTTTGGAAAACGAGATGGCCTCCCTTCACCCCCACCCCCACTCTCCCCGCGGCCAGGTTTCAGCGATAAGAAAATCTTCCTCGTAGAGGCTCGCTTGGTATTTGATCTCCCTCACGTGACTTTTGCCTGCAGAACTTTATCTTGTTCTGAGAAGGCATCTCGGTCATCAGCTTGCTCTCATAGTTCATCTCGTTGGGTTTGTTTTTATTTTTTAACTTAAAATTTTCGTTTGTACTGTATGTATATTTTCCCCAAACACTATCTTCCTCTTTTGGTTTGGGAAATTCCGACTTCTTTTCCTTTAGTTTCCCCCCAAGAATTGAGCCGTTCTCCTAGTGAGAGCCGACGGGCGTGAGGCCTGTGCCTCCGCCAGCCCCGCCTGGAGGAGGCTTGCGGCGGAGAAGCGCGTGCTGCGACGGCTCTGCTTGTAGCACTGTCGCTGGAGTCGGCGGGCTCTTCCCGCCGCTAGTTTTCCTGAGAGGCCCTCAAGTAGGTGTATCTACTTGGAAATATGTGGAAATAACGAGGGAGAGTAATTGTCAGAAATACTGAATGGTCAGGTACTCAAACGATCAGATGAAACCTTTGATTTCTTGTGCCTAAGTTAGCCACAGATACCACGCAGAGTTTATACTGGGAAAGAGGAAAAATTCTGAAGTAAACAGACCTAGGTTTAATTCCAGCCCTATTGCTTATTAACCTTACGGAGGTTATTTAACTTTGCTTTAAAAAAAAAAACTGGAATAGAGTGGCTTTCTTACTGTAAATGTATCAAATAGCATAAATAGTGTTTGGAGAGCAAGTGATACAAAGCAAGTACCCATTGACAGCTGTTGATAGTTTTAGAAAAATAAGACATCTAATGTCATTAAAGGAGATTAAGTCGTTATTTTCCCAGCATTTGTCTTCTGTCTACATATTAAGCAGTTTATATGGAACATTTTCTTTTACATAATAAATTTATGGTTCTTGGTTGCATAAAGATTGAGATAGATGATCTCAAGGATTTCAGGTCTTTCTGACAATATTGAACAAGAACAAGAGTGATATATTATCAATAGTGTTGCTGTGAGTGGTAAGACTTTGAAAACATTCAAAAGGTGTTTAGCAACTTTTTACTTGTGGTGTTGATCATTCGTAGAATAATGTGCTTTTGACAGCTTCATTAATGACAACCCACCCAGATGTTTGAAGGAGGCCTCTCTAGTAGTGCATTTCAACTCAGTTACAAATGTTAATAGAGTATTGTTCCTACAACCCATATAAGTCCAGAAAACATTTTTCAGAATATGTTTGGGTAAGAACAGTTATTTGGATGTGGAGGAGCAACCTAAAAATTACTTGGAGTGCTTTACTGGTAATTCCATACTTCACGTCTGTATTGCATTCTAGTATAATAACTAAAAAAATGTAGACAGTTTTTTAAAATTTAAGCTTTACATGTCAGCATTTAACATTGTTACTGATGTGCACATGTGTTATTCAGGCCATGTTAGTGAATCCAGTAATTTTTGTGTTTATAGTTAAGTTTACTGAATATAAGCATTAAAGTGATACTGTTACTCCATGTGTTGCAGTTTTTGGTTATGGTTATAAATTTTTTTAACTATGGTTTTCAGAGGTTTGACAACCCAAAAAACATTGCTCATAATTACTGAACCTATTTATAATTTTTAGTCAGTACAGTCTATCTTTTTTTCCTTGGATCCCACCACCTACTTGTAAAAAGAGTATTTTATCAAGATCCATGAACCATAGCCTCTATGATCTACTTATTTTCTCCCCATTGATCTACCCTTTGGATTTTGTATTTCTTGTAATACTTAACACATTTTTGTGTATATCACCTTATTTTCTATACTGGGAGTTACTTTGAAGTTTTTTGAAACTCCCTTGGTGCTTCATCAGTAATTGTTGAAGTGAAGTTAGATCTTGCTTCAGCTTTGCAAGGGGATTTCATTGTAATTACAGTTATTTGCCATTTAACAACAGGGATACTTTCTGAGAAATGTGTCAGGTGGTTTTTGTCACTGCAGATATCAGAGTTCACTTACACAAACCTAGGTGGTGTTGCCTTCCCACAGGCCTAGGCTATAAGCCTGCATAACATGTTACTGCTGCACAAAACAACACAAGATTAAATCAACCAGTAACATAGTTACTTATTATCATTGTCAAGTATTACATAGTATAACTGTATATGCAACACAGTGCAGTAGGTTTATTTACACCAGCATCACAACACAAGTAATGTATTGCACTCGGAAGTCACTAGACCATAGGAATTTTTCAGCTCCATTATAATCTTAGTGAACCACTGTCATATACACTATCACTGATCAAAACATTATTTGGCACATGACGGTGATGGTATGTGCTGATAGGATGCTGAGTCACAAAATTCCTAAGTGACTTACCAGGATCACCTAACTAGAAAGTGAGATTGAGTTTCTTATCCTGAACTTGTGGCTTCAAATCTTATATTTACCACCTAAATTGTGAGGGCTTGTTTTAGGGTTTTTGTTTGTTTGTTTGTTTTGTTAATATTGTCATTAACATGAGTGAAACGGCTTTAGAATTTCTGGATCTGGTATATAATAAGAGAGGACACATTAAAAATTGTATATATGGGATTTTTAAAATTATATTGATTTAAAAATATCTTTATAATTATTTTTGTTTTATTTTCAGGTGTGGAAATGTGAACTTTGCCAGAAGAACCAGCTGTAATAGATGTGGACGGGGTAAGCATTTAAGGAATTTTCTGTTGTGGCTGTTTATACATATTATTTTATTATTTCCCCAGATGCATATTGCATAATTTTTCTATTTTCAGAGAAGACAACTGAGGCTAAGATGATGAAAGCAGGGGGAACTGAAATAGGGAAAACACTCGCAGAGAAGAGCCGAGGTCTATTTAGTGCTAATGACTGGCAGTGTAAAACGTATGTATTTCAAATTATCATCCTCTCTTCCATAATAATGTATTTAGCCACTACTGATTAATCTTACCAGCTTATTAGGCACATTGACAAAACAAGGTAACCTTTAAATCAAAGGTGTGTTGATTATTGTTCAATCTGTATCTGTTATATAAGTGTAAAGAACTGTTAAGATCCATTTTTTAGTGGTAATACTAGTTGTTATTATGATGGGGTATGTATACCAGTATAAACAAATGCTTAAGGTGAACTAACTTCCCCAAAAAGGAGGGGAAGGTATTTAAAAAGCACAAAAGCCTACTTTTTTTCTATAGTGAAAAATCTCAAAAACTTTCATCCTCTATTATTAATGTGAAGTGCACCACAAAATTTATTTTGCCCATTTACAAAGTGATTTTAGAATCATACATGCCATAATAATTGTTCTTAATTAAATAGGTTTCTTAATATTTTTTATTTCTAAGCTCTGTTGATTTTCCAGCTTCCATTTTTTTCTGTTATGATGCTGATGAACCAACTATATATGAAAGAGGATTTAATCAGAGGGGGTCTTTGTAAATTTCTGATACTATAGATACTATAGATAATACAATTTATACTGAAGAATTTTCCATTAACACTGGATTTGGTACGCTGTGGAATTCGGTGCTTGAACTGATTCCTCAAAAAAGAAAACATTATTTGGAGGGTGTAACCTTACCCTTCTCTGAGGTAAATTGGGAGAATGAGAAATTAGAACCTTTGATTTAAAATGTTAATTTTCTGCTAAGGCATAAGAATCTCTATATATGCAATTTGTTGTTTTATTTCTCATCAAATGACAAAGGCGCTCTTCATACTGTATTGTATTTGCTTCTCTGTTTAAATAGAACTCAAGTTCTGTCTTCAGAAAAATGTACAATGGTGTATTTTCTTTGTTTGCAATATTATTAGTAAATATTTTTTATGGTAGTGGGTTCACCCTAGCTTTATCTTAGAATGTCTAAAAATTTACTATTTTTCCTGTAATTATCTACTAACTTGGTAAATTTCTAAAGTTGCAGTAATGTGAATTGGGCCAGAAGATCAGAGTGTAACATGTGTAATACTCCAAAGTATGCCAAGTTGGAAGAAAGAACAGGTAAGGTAAAAACTCTAACAAATAGGTTTTTTAAAATTACTTTATTGTTCAATTACAGTTGTCTCCATTCCCCCCCCCCCACCCCAGCCAAACCCACCTCTCCCCTTTGCTTCCACCCAAAACCAAGGGGGAGCCCTTTGTTTTGTTCATGTGTCCTTTATAGTTATTCCTGAAAACCCTTCTCCCCATTATCTCCTCCCTCCCCTCTGATTACCTTAATTTCAGAGTTTCTGGTTATATTTTGTTTGCTTTTTTTCTACAAATAGATTTTTAAAGAACTAAAAATTGAACTGACAGTCATATCATCTTAAGAGCAGAGTGATTTGAGGATTCTGTCTGTTTAGCCTTCATGGTTTGACCTTGATTTTTTTTTCCCTTCACACTAAAAAAAAAATAATCTTGTTTCAGAATTTTGCAGTTTACAAAGTACAGCACTAGGAAGCTGTAACCTAATGAATAGTGATATTAAGCTACTTTCAGAAATGCTTTACTTACTCCCCACCCCACTTATCTAGGTGTTTGTTATTAGTAATAAAAGAGTAATACCACTTTCCCATTTATTCCACATTCTAGTGTGACAGGAAAAAAACAGGTAGAGAGGCACCTTTAAAGTAAATCTCTTTGAGGGCGGGTCTCAAACATCTGCAGGTGGTTTAGATGGAATTTGGGCTAAATAATAGCTTACCATTGGGTCTTTGTTGTCAGTGGTGAGATGAAAATATTTACCTACCAGGATATGGTTCTCCATTATCAGCAATTAGCCCAACCATGTTATCAATATACTTAAAATATGATTTTATCATTCAGCATCACATATCATACAAAGGTGTCTTCTATAGTCACCTTGTCAGACGTAGACTGAGGAAACAAATTCCTTGTTCTGTTCCTCCTTGACTTTAGACTACTTTCACTGTCTGGTCTCTGGGGATGAGAGACCCAGTAAAGAATCTTTTGGACCTGGCCCTTCCAGAAGTACAACAGAAATTCTAGTTTAATCCCTACTCCCCACCCGTTTTTTAATTTGTATTCTCACTGTAGTCTAATGTACTAGATATTTTTTATTTTTCAATCCTCAAATCTGTCCTCACCCTTCTCATTTTCCCTCACTTCATTAAGACATACATTTGTTTCCTCTTTTTAAAATCTTGTTTACCCCACACTTGGGTGGTTCATTATCTATCTCCTTTTTAGTTTCATCCTCTTCTGCCCTCTACCTCATCACGAATGTTGGGTTTCTTAGAGATTCACTCCCTAAGCTCTCTTTGCTTTCTTTTTTTCTAGACATCCTCTTACCTAAGTTTAAGTGACCATTGACACACCATGATGCCTGAATTTATGTCTTCGGCTTACACTTACTTGATCAATATATCCAGCTGCCTATTTATCATCACCATGTAAATGTCAAACTCATTATATCCAAACTGAATTCATGATCCGGCCCCCCCCCCCCCCCAGTACCTGGCCCTCTTCTAGTGATATTCCTCATGATTAGTACTACTCTACCACGTGCTTGTTACAAAACTAGAAACCTAGATGTCCTTCATAGTGATTCCACTTGTCCTCTACTCCAGAAAGTCTTGTCTACCATTGCTCTAGGCAGAAATGTCATTATATTTTGCCTTGAAAAAGTAGCCATCTAGTTGGTATCTGTACCACTCCTACCCAGTTACAGCCAGAGAGCTTTGTTTTTTGTTTTGTCCCAGATTAAATCTTCCATTTGTTTAAAACCAGTATTGATTGCTGTTAGGATAAGGTCCAAAATCTTTAATAACCGCTTTAAAAATTATAATCCTATAAAGCTTTTTTTAAGTTGTTCACATACTCTTTGATCTATTTTGTGACCTCCCCCCCCCCCCCCCTTAACTCACCAGAGCTATAGTGTTAACTGGAGCGCTCAGGCTTTGTTGGTACCTTCTCACTTTACTCAGTCTCTCCCTCTTTTTGTTGTTGTTTATCATTTGGTGTCTTGACTTTTGTTTTTTTACTTCATTGGCTGTAAGTAGTTGTTTTTGCTGGTCAGTTTAAGGTGTGAACTGACACTGTTGTTCTCCAGTTTCTCTCTACTGTTGATAATAAGGAAGTCCGAAGTTTAGGAGCATTTCCTAACTTTCTAAACTAAGGGATAGGTTGTGCATAAAAGAAAACTTGGTGCACCGCTTCTAAGATATTGCTCACTTCACTTGCATAATCCCATCAAATTGGTTATATATGTATTTTGCCTTGTGTAATACACACTTTTTTACCCAGATTTTTTAGTAAAAATTAAGGGTGCACATTATATGTGAGTAATACTAATTCCATATCTATGTGTGTTTTTGTTTCTTTTATATATACTTATGTGTTAAAAGTGTAACTCTAGAAAGCAATAATGATATCTGTATATTCAAAAATAAATGCTGAAATCCCTTATAATACAAAAATAAGTATAAATAAATAGTTGAATTAAAACCAATTTTTTTCCCCTGAAATTTTTGGCCAAAAATCATGGGTGTGCATTATACACAGGAGCACATTATACTCAGCAAAATACAGTGATAATTTACTTAGTCATTCTCTTATTTTTAGATTTGGGGGTCATTTTTGGTTTTGTTGTGTTTTTTTGTTGTTTTTTTCTAATTCATTAAGGATAACTTCAGTAGAAACAATTTTATTTCATTGTGATTTTTATTCTTTTAAATTATTTCTTTAGAATAAATTCTCAGAAGCTGGATTAAATTATTCAAAATATAGAATCACAGAATTTTCAAGTTAGTATTTTAGTTCTTCCTTTGAGTTATATGTTACATTCATCCCCTTTTCTCTGTTTATTTCTATTGTCACAGCCCTACCTGAGGCCTGATTTAAATCTGTGCTCAATACTTGACTGTCCACTGCCCACCTTTTTACATTGTACTGTGAGACAGATTTGAAAATATTTTTATTGTAATGCCTACAGAGGTTCTTGATTGCATATTTCATCTAAACTGTATTTTAAAGCCTTCTTTACAAAACTCGTAAATTGTAAGTGGTACTAGAATTATGGCGTTTTCTACATTCATTGGAGAAATAATTTATTGGCCATTGTGCAAGATGCTGGAGATAATTGGGTGAGCAAAACAGACACATAGAGCCTAATATTAATGAAGCCTGTTTAAGAAAGCAGTATGTTTGATAAAGCATTGCTTAAGCTAAGAAGAGAAAGATAAGTTACCTAAGTTTCAGTGGAAATGATGTGCTCGTTTGTTCGTGATTGCTGTATTTTCCAGGTCCTCTTCATGAGTTCTCTTCGCGAGGTGGATTTGTTGTATTGGTTCACACAACATACCTTAATAATCTTTGCTGTCAACAGGTTATTTAGGTTGTTTCTGTGGGGCCTGTATGGGAGAACATGAAAATAGCTTTGTATTTCCTATGATACTCATTTTAAAGTAATTTCTACTTCGATACCTATGCAAAATTAACCTATATGAATTATAGTTCACTTTCTAAATCTTGGCTATAATGTATTCTTTAGCTCTCCACTTTTGCCATATCAGTTTTCAGCTGTAGATATCTAAATGATATATAAATTCTATGGACTTTAACTAGTTGTAAGTATTTTGAAATTTAGTTTTTTGCTGTTAATCATGTCTTAGAATTTGTTGTGTATAAAACTATGCACACTTTAATCTTAGGATGTACTGATACAATGTTAAATATATTTAGAGATAAGCTATACTGTAGAATTATAACTTTCTGTTGTGTTTATAATCCATAATTAACATTGAATCCAAGCTGTTTTCTTAAGGTGAGCATAACCCAGTTGTGCTTACTTCTGTCTTTCCATGTATGATATTCCGAAAAACTACAGCCAAGATTTTACTAAGGAAAGGTTGTTATTGGTATTTCATATACTTTTTACTTATATCAGATGGACAGAAATAAAAGGAAACTCTTTTCAGTTAGAGTATATGTTGTCTCTGAAACAAGGTAGGAAGAGGAAGAAAGGGAGGGATTCTATGCCAAGTGTTTCGAAGATAAAGCCTGATACTTTGCAGTTCTCACTGGTACAAAGTGTAATAAGAGAAAGGATGTTATAGTTAGTAATGTGACTTTAAAAAAAAATTAAATGTATTAGTTATTTTGTTGGGGCATTAGGGCCTTTCTACTATTTGTGGCTGTGTTATGAAATGATAATAGGGTAAAGATTTTTTTTTAATGTCCATGTTTGATAAATTTAAAGTCACAAATCCTAAATTAAAAATAATGTGCTTATACATTTATTTAACATTGTGCTGGTTCATGAGATCCTTAAATCTGGGAATCACTGGCCTTATGTGCTGGTACTGCTCTGTAATATGGTGTGTACAGGATCCAGCACAATAATGCCCCATTTTTAGTACAAAATTATAAGCATGTAATTCTGTAACATAACTATCATACTCAAGCACACCATATGACATTTTAGGTGAAATATTCAAGTTAAAATGATAAATTATCACACCCATATTATTACCCTAGCAACCACACTCAAGCAGGTGTTACTACTGCCAGACCCTGTAGATCGCAGGTGGCAAACACAAGGCCTGCAGTCAGAATCCAGCCCTCTACCTTGTTTTATCTGACCCAGCACCTTCTTTCTACCTGGTGGCAGTGCCAAGCTGTCCCTTAACTGTTAAGGAGTAGTTACATTTATACAGTCCTAAAATTACGTTCAGCCCTTTGAGGGCAACCACAAGGCTGATGTGGCCCCTAGTGAAAATGAGTTTGACACCCCTGTTGTAGATGGTGTTACTCTTGACCACATATTTCTCGATTATTTTTTGAACGGGGGATTTATTCAAAATCTCATCTCACTTTCTCAAAACTCACTCACTTATTCCAATCTCTGTTGATTCTTTATAAAAGACTTATCAGTCTCATTGTAGATGCTAATTGTGACATCAAAAAATAATGTTTTGCTGATCTTGATTACTTTTTAATAGAATATTTTCAGTTTAAAAGTTAACTGGCTACTTGAATCTTTTTTGACTTTTACCTCTGTGTTAAAAATAATTGCGTTAAAGTCAATTTGGATTCCCATTATCTTGTTACTGAATTTGCTTGTATAATTTGGAATTTTCCAAACTGTAGCTTTATTTTAGCTCATCAAAATTTCAGTGTATTGGAAGATTCCAGACCATCTGCAATTGGTAAACAGTGAAATTTGATTCTTGCTTCTTTCTGAGTCCAGTTCTCCCAGAAGAATTATGAGAAACTACAGAGGAAAATAATTTTTACTTTTTAAAATTGGTTAAAACAGAGGTTTAAGGAGCTGTGTTTTCACCCATATATTCCCATGCATTGTCTACCTCTTTGCTTAAGGACACTTTGAAACTGAGAAGAGCTAGAAGTACAGCTATAGGACTTTTCCAGCTTAGTATCTCACATTGAGACTTTTCTCCATTGTGATTTTTCTTAATATGCTTTCTGAAGACTAGTAATTGTAAATGCACAGGCCAATCTCATTGATAAGATTTTCTTTTTCCTGTTGCTTGTAGGCGATTTTGAGATTTTTTTGTTGTTATTTAAATAAATTGCAGAGGATAACAATTTGTCTTTTTTTTTTTTAGGGTATGGTGGTGGCTTTAATGAAAGAGAAAATGTTGAATATATAGAAAGAGAAGAATCTGATGGTGAATATGATGAGGTAAGCTATACATTAAAAGTGAAGGTTGAATACACATTAGGAAAACATGTTAAAATATCTTAAGTGCGAAACAAAATATAAATGTGTCTTATGAATACACTTATAAAATATATTATAAAAATTTATGAAACTTTTTCTCTAGTTTGGACGCAAAAAGAAAAAATATAGAGGGAAGGCAGTTGGCCCAGCATCTATTTTGAAGGAAGTCGAAGATAAAGAATCTGAGGGAGAAGAAGAGGATGAGGATGAAGATCTTTCTAAATATAAATTAGATGAGGTAATTTACTTCTTTATTTCCCGTTTGTCTTATTTCAACTATGACATAAAATATGAATGTTTTTGATGTCCTTTGGCCCATGGTGAAGATATATACATTCTGCTGTACGCTCATTTGTTCTTACAAAGGCTTTGAGTTTCACTCTACCGAGTTCTGTGCTGGGACTAGAAAAACAATGATTGAGATAGAAATAGCCTTTTAATGGAATGTAAATAAAACAGCAAATAAAGATTCCCTGAGTAGGAAACAAACCTTCAACATTCAAAAAAAATCTATGTAGGCTATGTGGTTGGAGCAGAGGAAGGATGTGGGGCTGTGACCACATCAAGTCTGGTAATGTTTGTTCTGTGGGATTGAGTTTAAAGTTTTATGGTTAGATGTATAGATCTAGATGAAGGTCACTTTGGGGTATAACTACAAGAGGTCCTGTGTGCAACTAAAATCAATATGGAACAGTTTTTAAAGTTTTTAATAATTAAGGTATCTGACCTGTAATTCAGAGTTCTGATGGTCAATATATGGGTGACTCAAACGACAACAGGTTTGAATAGTGCAGGCCTGCTTATACAAGGGTTTGTTTTTCAATACATAATACTGTAAATCTACTTTCCTTGTGATATTCTTTTATTATTTTAGAGAGAGGAAGTTGAGAGAGGGAGAAACATCGATTTGTTACTCCACTTATTTATACATTCATTGGTTGCTTCTTGTATGTGCCATGACCAGAGATCAAACCTGCAGCCTTGCCATATCAGGATGACACTAACCAACTGAGCCGCTAAGCCAGGGCTCTTGTGATATTCTTTTTTTTTTTTTTTTATTCTTTTCTTTATTATGCTATTACAGTTGGCTCATTTTCCCCTTCACTCCCCACCACCCTGCCCATCCCCTCCCACCCACATTCCCCCCTTTAGTTCATGTCCATGTGTCATAAGTTCTTTTCTTGTGATATTCTTAATTACATTTTTTTCTCAAGCTTACTTTATTCTAAAACTGGAATATATAGAATACATATAACATATTTTGGGTTGGCCAAAAAAGCTGTTACGTTTTTTCATATGATGGCTCCAGTAGTGCTTAGTTGTCTTTAACTTGATTTGAAACAATTCTGTTAGATAGTATTGTGACAGGTGCCACATCGATGTGCACTAAAAATAGTAACTAAAATTAGTTAATTTTGTGCAGCCATTTTAATATTGAAGATGGAAATATGCCAGGGTTTTCAGTGTATTATACTTAGAAAGGTAGAGATGCAGAAAAAGATTTGTGCAGTGTATGGAGAAGGTGCTGTGACTCATTGAAGGTGTCAAAAATGGTTTGTAAAGTTTCTTTACTATTGTTATTTTGGCCAAGTAATTGTTTATTATGTGGCTGTCTTATGCATTGGAAGATATTTAGCAGCACCCATGATTTCTACCCACTACAAGCTAATAGCAGGAGATAGCCCCCATACTCAAAATATCCAAATCAATAAAGTTGTTGGTAAAAATGAAAAGTGTGCCTTCTATGGAAAAAAACATAATGGACTTTTTGGCCAACTCAATAAACTGTGTTAATCAACTGTTTATGTTTTCTGTAAGGCTTTTTGTCAGCAGGCTGTTACTGCCTAAGTTTTGGGGGAGTCAAAAATAACACAGGAAGTCAGTGCCCCAAACCCTACATTGTTCAAAGGTCAACTTGAACACTGAGATACTGGGGAAGCAGAATGAATTTTCTGAGTCAGAGAGACCACCTAAAAGGTTACTGTAATATCAGTAGAGAAAAGAATGAAGTACTAACGGAGATGAATTCAAAGACTTTTATAGGAGTGAAATTGAAAATTCTAGAGAGTTTATTTGGTAATACCTGGTGACAGAAAAAAGTAAGGCTTCTAGGTTTACTTCGAAATATTTGAGGTAGTTGTCAAGTCTGCTTAGCTGAGCTAAGGAATGTAATAGGCAGGTTTCAGGATTAATAATGAATTTGCTGAGATATTAGTGATGTGATTTATATCTATGTGGAGATGTTTAGTACATAGAACTGTCCATCATTCCTAGTAGATAGCTTTAATATCTGAATGTCAAGTAAATAATTGACTTTTTGATAGGATGAGGATGAAGATGATGCTGATCTCTCAAAATATAATCTTGATGCCAGTGAAGAAGAAGATAGTAATAAAAAGAAATCTAATAGACGAAGTCGCTCAAAGTCTCGATCTTCACATTCACGATCTTCACGCTCATCCTCCCCCTCAAGTTCAAGGTCTAGGTCCAGGTAAACGGGTACAGGTCAAGGGTAACACCAGTCAAAATGTCAGTATCTAACTTCTTTATTTCTAAGTTTTGTTTTTCTTGACTGAATAAGCTTTTATTTTAGAGATTTCATTCAAATCACCGTTTAAAAGATAATTTTTTTTACTGCCTTTAAGCAATTGTCCAATATTTTCAGAAATGCACATTTTAATATGAAACTTCCTCAGTCCATTTATCACCAGACTTTAAAATTTAATTAAGTCATTACATATAGTATACTGTCTAAATAGTTTACATTTAGAAATATTTAAGTAAGGGGAAGATTTATGTGTTCACTGGTAAAGCTAGTATAGAAGTTTTCTAGGCCTTTATTAAATTATTGGTTATTGAACAACGCTTTGATAATTTACTTTGATATGGGTATTCTGAATAGAGGAAATTCAGTCATATAAGTTCTGTTGGCCTAATGCTAACTTTAAGATGATCAGGAATAAATTAGGATTCAGTTGCCAATGTACTTGAATATTATTTTATTATTTTGTTAGTGATGTAAAATTTTAGTAAATATTTCCTGTTTGTGTAGTCAACAATAAAGGTAAAATTTTAGGTGAGAAAAAGTATATTACATAAACAGTGTTCCCTTGAAGAATTATTCATACTAAGTTAAACAACAGGCAATGAATTTTAACGATATTTAAGAAATAATAGCTAACTGAGCACTTAATAATTAAATTTAAAACAGTGATTGATTTTGAAGCTAGTAATTTTAAGATGAAAATGTAACAATCTTTAGCTGCAGGTTATTTTAAGGGGCAAATTGAAGTTGTTAGATTAATATTGAATTATTTCTTTTGTGGTTTATTTAAATGGGCCATGTCTTCTGTTGTGTTATTATTTTTCTTTTTTACAATTACAGGATTGTTCATGTATTTTTCCCTTTAATTTTATAGTATTTGAATAGATAGAAAAACAAAATTAAACAAGCATACCGATTACTTCAGAACTAGATAGTGACTGAGAAAATGTAATGGATTTTATAAATCCATTGATACTGATATTGATATTGAAACTGATTGACATTTCAGAGAAGTTGAATATAAAATACAACGTTCAGAACTCCTGGATATGTTAAGTTCTGGGTTACTTTTAAATATTTGTAAATGTAGTGTATTTATCGTTAATAAAGTGATAATACTGAGTGTTTTTGTACAATCTTGAGTGGTGATATTTAGAGTAATTTTGTCAAACTTGGAAAGTAATAGTGTATTATTTTTTTAATTTTCCTGTTCCCTTAAGTTTTTCCATAAATACCAAAACAAAAGGTTTAATTACTTTAAAATACTGTTTTGAAAAAGTATCTATCTAAAATAGCTATATTTTTATATGAAAATGAATTCTAATGCCTATCTTTCTTTCAGTCTTTATATGACAAAGTTCAATTATGTGGTCCTGGAAAAAAATCCTTCCATGTTGTTCCAGGTCCCGTTCAAGAAGTTCTTCCAGCTCCCAGTCAAGGTCTCGTTCCAGTTCCAGAGAACGTTCGAGATCTCGTGGGTCGAAATCAAGGTGAATGAGGTAGCATCTCTCTGTAAAGCAGAGAGAAAATAATACTTAAAGGCTGCAGAAGGTGTTGCTGCTTTTTCTCCCCTCTTATTTTGCTTCTACTTTTATTTTATTTTAGCATTAGAAAACTAATGCACTTGCCTGGGCTTAATTTTCTCACCATGAAATGTTTCCATTGCCTGCAGTATGCCAAGACATTCCCATGATTGAATTAAGGTGGTTATTTTGCATCATGCAAAGTTTATTTTTGTGCTAAATGTGATAAAGTAGGAAGATGGAACCAAGTCTTATTATCAAAATTTCTCGTACATTAGTTATGTTTGCATGGTAGTTCAAATAAAATCAGAAATATGCACATTAAATAGGAAACGTTTAATCCCCCTTTTAAAGGAAGAAAAACAATTCCACCTCTAAACAGATTTTGTTTCGTAAGGCAGTTGTTTCAGTATTTACAAAAAAAATCTTTGTTTATATCAGGTTAAGTTTCTGGAGGGTTTTATGCGTATTTCTTTTTCTCTGTAATACAAAGAATATTATAAGCAGTATATGTAGAACAACACTCCTTAAATTCCACAAACTAAATCAAGAAGTATGGTTGGTTAGTCTAAGTGTAGTTTGGTCTTAAGTAACATTATTGTTAACATTAGGTTGCATTTAGTCATACAGAGGGAAAAGCAATTTGTAAATAAGCATTTGAGACACTCATTTTGTCTAAAAATCATCTAAATATACTGCCTTTCTTTTTAAGTTAATTTATCAATCTAGTAATGGCATGAATAAGAAAAACCACTAAAATTCTGTGTGTGTAGAACTTCACATTGAAGTTAAGTAAGTGGTAGCTTCTTTGGTAAAAATAATTGCTTAATAGCTTATTAGAATCAAGTCTGTAGCATTAGAGGGTAACTGCAGTTGAACAGCATTAAAAAGAAAAGAATGAAATGCACTCTTGTATTAATCCAATACAAAATAGCAAATGAGTTTGTTGTTTTTGTTGTTGATGTTCTTGTGATTATGTGTATTGTCAATGTTTTAGTCCTTCAAGTGCTTCTTAGGTGAAGATTAAATCTTAGTTCCCTTTGGGAAGCACTATAATAAGGTTTACAGAACAGCCTTCATATTCCTTCCAAACATTTTTCATTGCTTATAACTTTCCAAAGAATTCTCCTTTTGGGCTTTCTAAGTTTATTTTAAGCCCAAAGGTGAATTTTTTGGGAAGTTTGAGCTAAATTACTTCAACCAAAATATGTAAATGAAGAAAATAATTTGCATTTAAACATTTGCACGTTTACCTCTACCTAAAACATGTGAATGTCAACACTTCATACTTCATGAATAGCGGCCCTTCGTAAAAATAAATATTGCTGATACAAATCAAGTTTTAAAGTTATTCATTTTATTTTTCTTTGAATATTTAGCAACTTAATAGTTACTGTTCTTTCTCATGTCCCTTATTTCTGCTTTTTCTCTAGCAACCTAACTAATAAGTTTTACAATTATACAAGGAATTTTATGCTTATTTTCCTTAGGAGGTTGTATATACAATAAACATTTTTTCTCCAAATGGTGGAGGGATGTTTTTCTAGACATAAAGTCATGTATCAATAAATGTAGTTTTACCTGTTGGTTTTGCTGTTTATGTATACTTTAAAATGAAATACTTAAGTTTTTTTATTTAATTAACTGATTTTAGAGGGAGAGAAACATCAGTTTGTTGTTCCACTTACTTATGCCTCTATTAGTTGTTTCTTGTATGTGCCCTGACGTGGGTTTGGACCTGTGGCTCTTTAACCAACTGAGCTATCCAGCCAGGGCTAAAGCCATAAGTTTTAAAAAAATATTTTAAAATTCCTATTATAAGTGATGAACACTTATCTTAGAATTTTTTAAAGAGATGAAATTCAGGTAAATGTGTTTAAATAGAATTGTTTTCATGGTTGAACCAGAGGTCTTCTGTTGATAAGCAGTAAGTATTTCTTCTTATAAAATTTTCAGTTATCAATCCTGTTTATTTTTGAATCTGTTAACTAAATTAGCTCCCTCAGTTCGCCTTTTAATGGAATGTTTGATTTGTTTCTCAATCAATGAAGATCCAGCTCCAGATCCCACAGGGGCTCTTCTTCCCCACGAAAAAGATCTTATTCAAGTTCATCATCTTCTCCTGAGAGGAACAGAAAGAGAAGTCGTTCTAGATCTTCATCTGGTGATCGCAAAAAAAGACGAACAAGATCACGGTCACCCGAAAGGTTTGGGTTTCTGTAGAAATAAGAATGGGTGTTCTTAAGTGTGTTTAATAGATTAAACTTCCTTGTTGAGGATTAGATTTTTATAATCTCCTTTAGTCTAACTTTATATTTTTCAACTTTAAACTTAAAAAAACATTAATTACTTCATTTATCCTATGTACTTTATCAGGTTGTTTTAAAAAGTTGTAGATCAAACCACTCTCTTCCACTATCTGTTCATTTAATTGTTTAAATATTTATTTTCATATATAATTATAGCCAACTCTCGGTTATTTCTGTCCTTTAAGATTTTAATTCAGAAGCTTTATGTTGAAGTAGTTTAGAATTTGATTTTCATATATATTATGCTATATATTTTTACATTAAATATTAGAAATCAGGATTCTAGGATATTAAATAAAAATTATTCTGGATCATTGGAAATCTGTCCTCTTTTAAATATGTGTAAATGCATTTTTACAGTAACTTTTTTCATGCTCCTTATCAGGAAATAGTTCTCATAGCTAATAAATTTTTCATCTTGCAGTAAAAATCCCCATTTTTTTTTCTTTTTGAGAAAGACCTTTATTCTAGATTATGTTATCTATATTGACATTTTAAAATTTGGACAGAGTGTTATCTGTTAGCCTTTTTTACAGCAGGCTAATTAATTAGCTTCATTAACTTTCTCTGGATTCTCTAATTATATAGTCCGTTTAATGGCTTCCTTTGAATTCTTGGCCAGATTTTTCTTACTGTTTCAGCTTGTGAAAATAAGAATTAGGTAAAGTGATTATTGCTGGGTCCACTGGTAGGATTACTTTATGATTCCTACTTGTACAGGATGAAAAGTTTTGCTTTACATTTTGAAGTTTAGATTTTAGGGTTACAGCTAGTCTTTGTTTTTCTGCATTTGGTTGTTTTGGAAGAAAATAACTGCATACTTGAGTGAAGTTAATTCTGTTACTTTCTTACCACTTCTACAAATTTTTATCTTAGCCACATATAATCCCCCTAGTTTGTTGTCATCTAAACTTAATGAACATGTTCTCTATTCCATAAGCCAGGTGATTGGTGAAAACACTAAACAACCCTGAGCCCAGGGCCAACCCCTCGGAACACCACTACTTTACCCAGGTTGATATATTGACTTATTCATATGAGCTGCATGAATATAACCCTTTAACTAATTGTATGATCATCTTGTGAGACCTAGATTTCCAAATGTAATTATTTATGAATATATATTCTTATACACATTCAGAAGCCTTGCTGTATCTCTTTTACATAAAGACTTAACCACATTATCTATAATATTATCACAGATTGTTTTAGTTACTCTTCCATTACCAAGTTTATGTGCCCGTGTTATATATTACCTGTAATCTTCCACATGTTTGCAAGGCTTTTCTTTATTCACCTTAAATAATTGAGAGGTGGCTATATCTTGAAATGAGAGATTTTTTAATTAGAGAGAATTTTAAATGATACTGTTACTGGGCTCACATCTGAGGTCTAAACACTAGTTTATTTTACATGCATAAGTTTGTTTCTTAGATTTTAATTATTTCTATTGCCAGACTATATAATTTGGTTTAATTTTTTATATTCTCAAAGTCTTATGAGTGAATGATGATATCCAGCTCCAGCTTACTAGACTACCTGCTTTTTCCATTCTGTCTTACAGGCACCACAGGTCATCTTCTGGATCATCCCATTCTGGTTCCCGTTCAAGTTCAAAAAAGAAATAATGTATTAAAATTTACATCTTAAAAAAATACAGTACAGTGCATGAAGCATAATTTTTAAGAAGTTGGTGTCTTACTTGTTCAGAAGTACTAGTAGAGGTGCATGCCTTTCATTGCTTTTCAGAACAATACAGCTGTGTTTATTTGTGAAATTAAAAGTAAATAGTATTTTAAGCCATAATGTCCCCAAATAGATGCTTTATTTGTCATTCTTTATTTACAGCCATTTATTTAAAACCACCTCAGCTGTAACAAAGTACTTTGTTTTTTTTTTTACTTTGTTTTCTAATTTGAACTATTGTTTTTCTCATTTCCAAATGTGAACTGTTTATTGACTTAAGACAAGATTACCTTAGGCTTGCCTGAGCATGGAGGCAAGACTGGTGAAGTAGTTGGAAGCAGTCTCATTATCTTAATCTGAGAAAAGGTGTCACCCTGTTCATGTTAAAGTTAAACTAGTTGTAAAACAGTCAACTAGAAACTTCATTTTGAAATTCTCTGTGGTAAGGATGCCTTAGAATCATTGCCTTTTTTTTATTGTTTTTCTTTTTACAACACATTTAATGCAGAAAAATCTCGTGAACTTACAGGAGAAAGGTATCACTCATTTCATGTTTTCTGACACATAATTTTGAGCAAGAATATTTAACAGTTAATTTTTTTCTAATATGGTTGTCTGATAAGAAAAACATCTTATTTCAAAGTGTCTTAATATTTTTAAGAAGCTGTGTGTTATATCCTTTAAAAATCCAATTTTCACATATGATAAGGTAGACAAAGCTAAATTATAGTTAATGAAGAACAAATTGAAGAAAGCTTTTGAAGTATATTTTTCTTCGGGTGAAAGACCAACAGACATTGTTAATTTAAGTAAACAAGTTATGAGATGTTCAAACACACTGCATAAAATTCTCTTCTGAGTATTATTTCTACATAACAAATAATTGTTCACTTGAAATTACTTATGGCTTAAAATACTGTCAGAGTTTGCTTTATTTCTCAAAATTAAAATCTGGTCATTTGAGCTTTATGTGTCTTCTGGTTTAAAAACAAAAGGGTTTCTCTTACCAGTATCTTCAGTGACAATGCAAGGTAAGTATATTAAGGAAAATCAACAGTTGTGCTTGGGGACTTTTTGTCATGGGAATTAACACCCATTATTATTGTTCCTTTTTTTTTTTAAACATGTCTTCTGCAATTAAAAATTAAAACATTATAAGGTATTTTGTAGACAGACCAAACATAATTGTATCTGTTTTTTAATTTTAAAACGAATGATTTTTCTCTCACCTGATCTAAAGATGGAAACAAAATATCTTATGTAGAAATATTTTGATAATATTTTTACAAGGAACTTGCCCCTTGTTTTTTTACATCTTTCCTTTGCTGTGTTTACTGTAGTTTGCACAAGAACTTTTCTCTCTTGTAATTGTGCCTCAGACTTCTTGAAAGTCCACCTTCTAAATTACCCAGATGATCTTCTAGATTCTACATGTTACTGTTGGTTTATTCTTGTGCTTTCTGTATTAAAACTTTGGCTGTACTGAGCAAATACAAGGTTATAAATTTAGCAAATAGTTTGCAGACAATTCAGATGATTATGATTTCATTTGGTTTAACTAAGCTGTACTAGACCATTTCATAAGGAAATGATGCTGTAGACAAATGTAAATAAAGCTTGTGGGTCAAGCATCAAGTGGTGTTTGTTAGAAATAAATTAGAATTTTTAAGCTCTGATTTAATGTTTATTTTTAAAGTTATTTGCAGTCTTGTTTGCTACTTTTAATGTGCATTTTAAATTCTTTACGTTCATTTACCCTTTATATAATGTCATTTTTGTATGTGAGTGCTTGGTTTAAAACATTGCAAAGCATGATCACTATACCTTGGGTACTCAAAATTTGTGTGACTTTTTAAAAAATGTAGATGACCCAAAAGAGTTTTAATACTTTCTATCAGAACTTTATGTACCTATTTCATAGCACACCATAGTGTGCTTCCTGAATTACTCTTAAAACTGTCACTTCATAGCACTCAACAACTGTTCTTTTAACTGCTAAATGTTCTATTTGCAGTCCTTTCATCTAAACAATGTAGAATGGTATCTATAATTAATGTCCAAGTTCAGAGTAAGCCCCAAATGCAAGACAATCTTTAGGTATGTTTATGAAGGTAAAACAAATTTTGTGTGTCATGTCTCCTATCTGGCATCCACAGCCTGTCTTGTAGGTATTGGTAGGAAGGTAGGGAATTTCTCCATTCTGTCCCATTTTTGACATAGTTAGATTTTTTTTTAAAATAGAAATAACCTTGTAGCTTTCCTGAAATTGAAATTGTTTTATTTCTGCAAAATTAGAATGGACTGTTATTTAAAAGTTAGTTTAAGCCCTTACCAGTGTGGCTCTTTTTAATGTAGTAATTTGGTAAGAAAGTGATAATTTCAGGCATGTACGAGAAGTTAGGTAGACTGGTAAATGTACCATCTTGGTGGAATAACCTTGAATTTACAGAAAAGTTGTGAAGATTATACAAGTATATACTATCTACCCAGTTTCCACCATCATTAAGATGGTGGAAACTGGGTACTGTTGTCAAAACTCAAGAAACATAGTTCAGATTTCATTCGAATT
Organism: Tonatia bakeri; assembly: GCA_004024845.1. Lineage (NCBI taxonomy): Eukaryota > Metazoa > Chordata > Mammalia > Chiroptera > Phyllostomidae > Tonatia > Tonatia bakeri. Next base: position 44,443 of record PVIA01008021.1, read on the forward strand.
TCACCATTTTTTCATTACTTTGTTCCTGGATCCAGTCCATGTACCACGTTGCACTCAGTTTTAGTTGTCATATTTCTTTAGTCCTTTTTGGTCTGATGTTTTTTCCTTATATTTGACGACCAACAACAGTCTTGAGGAATAATGGCCATGTATCCTGTAGAACGTCCTCCCGTTCTAAGTTTGTCTATAATTTTTCTTGTGATGAGACTGGGGTTACGGGTTTTTTGAAAGAATGCCGTAGAGGAAAAGTACCCTTCTTAACACATACCAAGGATACATGGTACCACTGGAGATGTTAATCTTCATCACTTGGTTAAGATAGGAATTACCCTAATACACCATTGTAGTTAGTTTTTCTAACCTGTTCCATTCTTTGGTAGCAAGTTACAAACTACAGCCCATTTCCAGAGCAGGGGTGAGGCAGGATTAAATGCCATCGCCTTTTGGTAGGGTTTTCTGTTCATATTTTGATTCTTCTGTAAGAAAGCTGGGTCTACTTTCTTATATTTGCGTGAACTCATGCATATTTATTTTATACTTCATAGTTCAGTGCAATGTTATTTTATTGCCCAAATTGGCCATTCAGCTTTGGCCATTGGGAGTTCTTTCAGTTTGGCTCCTATATCTTTGACATGCTTCCATTCTCCAATAGAACAGAAAGTAAATAATGGAGAGGAGGGAAGAATTGTTAGAGGTTCATCAGGTAGTTAAAGGAATGGGATCTAGCACTGTGATGAGGGTGGTGGTGGCTTCAACCTTAAACAAGATCCTTGACAATGTAGTATCAGGAGGAATGGGTCCATGTAGGATCACAAGCAAGTTTGTGGTCCCTGAAACGGACCAATAAACATGTTACGATTTTTTCCAGCCACATTGAAGCACTTGGGTGCTTACACAGGGTACAAGGTGTTGTAGTTCCATACACAGAAACAAAACATAAGACATGTAAAGTGTCTGTATTTATCAAAATAAAAGGTATCAGCATGAGAAAAACATGTATAACTAGGTAAATTCCTAAATACTTTAATGACTGATTAAAATAGACCTAGGAAGATTATTAGGAAAGCTGTAGCATTACTCGAAGAAGTAAGAATACCTGGATTTAAAGCTGAAAATGTATAAAGATGACCTCTTTCCCATTACCTCAATCTAGTGGGGGAACACTTCATAATAATTTGCATTTTAGAAAACAAAGGTCTCTGATAAAATGGGAAGAATTGATTTTGCCTGAATGAAAAGGCAAACCTTAAGGAATTGACTTCAGTAGTCTTGAAGAACAAGTTTATTGATGAGTAAAGTGAGCTAATTTGTGAAGGTTTGGTCATATTTTTAGGGGACCAAAAATAACTGGCTATGTGAAACCTTGGAAAACAGACTTCAAAATAATGCTATCTAAATTCAACTATACCACATTGAACACCGATTGAAAACAGTGATGAGTGGAAGACCTTTTGTACTTACCCCAGCTATAGCCTATCAGTGGGGTCATCACAAAGTTTAGTATCTCCAACCTCAATGTAACGTGAACTTGTTTGCTTTTGCAGGGGCGTCCAACTTTTTTGGTATCTTTGGGCCACACATTAAATACACTGGAAAATGTAGTCACAAAAAATGTCTCGATGTGTTAAGTACATTTACCGTTTTATGTTGGGTCACATTCATAGCCATCCTGAGCAGCATGTGGCCACAGGTTGGACACCACTGCATGGGTGTGATCCAGTTGTACAATTAGCAGAGATAATTGATTTCTGTTTTCTCCCCCTTAGAGCCAAAGTGCCTGATTTGAATTTTTCATAATAGCTGTATGACCCTGGGCACGATTCTTATACCTGGTACATAAGTATATAGCAGATACTGGCTATTGTTACTACCCCTTACTCATGTCTTAAGATACTTTTTTTAAAAATATTTTATTTATTTTTAGAAAGGGGAGGGGAGGAAGAGAGTGAGAGAAACATTAATTGGTTGTCTCTTATACCCCCAACTGGGGACCTGGCCCACAACCCAGGCATGTGCCCTGACTGGGAATTGAACTGGTGACCTTTGGTCTATGGGATGATGCCCAACCCAGTCAGCCACACTGGCCAGGGCTTAAGATATTTCATATATAGTAATACTCAAATTCATTCCACAGCACCAGATCCATACCTCTGCCTACAGTGTATCTACCTCTAAACACGTACCAGTTTCACCATATGTAAGTTCCCCTAAACTATCAGTCCACCAAAACCAGTGTTAAAGTTCATACTACATAGCATTATCAAAAACTTGAAAATCCTTAGATTTTCTATCTTGTTTCCTCACTACAAACCAAAACCTGATTTCGTTGACTTGGTAGTTCTACTTCAAATCTCAAACCCACAATGTTTTATTGCTACTGCCACTGTTACAGTTTGTAGGCTAAGATACTACAGTAGACTCCTAAGTGGTCATCACGTTTCTAGTTCCATCTGGTAAATAGGTTTTCCATAGGATTTGCCAAATTAATTTGTTTACCAAGCAATGATCCTTTAATCTCTGATATCAGAATGGTGTTAACAATCATTTATACTCTTTCAGTGTCTTCGAGCATTCTGGTTTAAACTAAAATCCTTTTATCTATCATGAAAAAGATATGGCGGTGTTTTGTTGGTTTGTTTTTTAGATGGGAAGAGAGGAAGAAAGAGAAGCATCAATGTGTGGTTGCCTCTCACTTTTTAAGTACTGACACCTCACCACCTCATCCCTTCTCACATATCTTGTATGCTGCAGACACACAGCTTGTACACACTCCACATGAACCGTGCTGAGGTACTTTTGATAGACTCCTACAAGTTTCCCATGACTTGAATGTCCCATACACGATTTCCTATAATCCATTTCACCCTTGGACTTCATAACTCAATTAAGAATATTAGGATACCATCATGGTACCTGATGCTATAGGAATTTAGGTGAATTTCTTGATAGGCCTTGTCTTTAACCACTGTTGCCAGCCCGTAGAACAGTCTGTCATAGCAAGCAATTAATGTTTGACAAGGGAGTTAGTTAATATCTTCTATATTGAGGTTTTGATCAGTTGTATTTTTCCTGGTACTAATAAAGAATTAAAGGCTTGTTTTTACTGGAAAACATGATTGCTAGATTTTTTTGATATATATCTTTTGCACGATAGACCAACATTAAAACCAGTTATCAAGTCTCCAGCAGAAACTTTTTTTTCTCTCTTAAAGTTTAATAAGGCCATTTCTTTACAAGCTGAAAAAGATTTGAACTTAGCAGTCCAGCCATGGCTTCAGTGTATTACAGAACTCTAGAAATTGCATGTAAATAAATTGTTCATTGTAATCAATATTTAGAGTATGTAGCCTCTGTCTTTTGCAAATAGCTAAGATAGCAGTGGGAGCAACAGTCAGCCTTACAGGCATACATTTTGAAAACTAGATTCCATACCATCAAGGACAGAAGCACTAAAAATTATGCTGAAAGTAATATTTTAGGTCAAATACTGGTTTATTTCTAACATGCTTCTGTGAAGATAATAAACTCAGCAGGTTCACCATTGGTAAATTGAGTTCCTTTAGAGTGTAGACCTTTGATCTAAGTGCAGTGTGGTGCCTTACTTGAAAAATAACAAATTAAAAAATTGCCTCACTATTGTGATGTGGGGACAGGTAATAAAGTTGGAAATGGTTCAGTGTATGTTAAAATGCTGTCTATAATGAAATATAGTTTGAAAGCTCAAAAAGCTCTTAGAAGAACATAGTTTGATAATTACACCAGTGAAATGCATTTTGTTGGCAAAAAGATTTGGACATACGTGGACTTACAATACCTGTTAGGAAGGAAGCGCATGGTTTGACTGACTTGTTTGCTCAGTAGTGAAAAAACCTGAAAATCAAAAGTACAAAGTGGAACTGTTTTGAATAAAAGTCTGATGAATTAATAGTCTTTCATTACATTAATTATAATGTCACCTCTATAATCCACCTGTTGACATCAAACCTGAAAATGTTGCTTGTCAGTGATTAAATACTTCATCAGAATTCTGAGCAGGAAGAATAATCATCTGCATTTTTGTAATTTGAAAACATGGGGTTATGAGAACTTAATAATTTTAATTTGGTACTAGTTACCATAATCAGAACATAGGACATATTTGTACCTTTGTAAATGGTATGATTTGAATTACAAGATTTTATTGCCCTATGTCACACTTAAAACTATCATTGTTAATGCATTCAAATCAAAAAGGGAAGGTCAAAGGGTGTTGCTCATTCTCTACCACAAATTAAAGAGCATATTACTCAGGCTTATATACCTTGTGCTGCTGAACCTGCCCTACTGGATATTGGGACATTGCACTTACAACAGTTATTTTCATAGTTCTTTCAAATTAGTGATTTTGGAAATGGGTTTAAATTCAGGTTTCTCATAAAGCATTCCATATCAGGGTCTAAGGCAAGTACCTGACATGAGAAATGTAACTTGACCTGTGAGTTTGGTAAACTTAATTGGGAAGTAGCAAACTCATGTTTCCTCTATGCTTGGAAAACCTTTCCTTCATGTGTCAGAAAAGTAGGGGAGAAAAACACCAATTTTAAGTTAATTTGGATGTAAAAAAAACCTTTCAGGAATTAACGAAGACATTTAACACATTGAAATGTATCATGCACACCATTGCATTCTGTGTCATTAATACTATTTTGATAGTACAAGATGGAGACCTACTTTTGCCCCACCCTGTATTTCTTGGGCTTTTTGAATCAGTATGGCCTTTTCATTACTGTAAAATCCTTAATTTTTTTTTCATTGAATCAGTACAGGCCTTTAAGGGTACTTTTGTGTCAATATTTAGATCATAGGAAAGAATTATGTTTATTTGATTGTACGTTGATAGTGTTTCTACCGAATGCTAGGCAGTGAACTGACTGAATCGATGGTGAAATGTATTGTGAATTATACATTAAAGCAGGGCAAACAATTACAAATTTTGGTTAGTGAAGGAAGTAAAAAGTAGGAGTGGTTTATGTATGGTGATGAGTAAAAGACCTAAAGGCCAGGCAGATTATCCTTGGGAGCCCAATTCTTAAAAGAGTTGTGCCAGAGTTGGAAGGTATTAAGATGATATGACCAGCAAAAGTGCTGTATGGCTAGATAAGAAATGGCATAAGGTGGTAGAGAGGCCCTATCATGTCAGGCTTACATGCCAGAGAAGGACATTTGAATTGTATTTGAAGAATAGTTGGAAAATATTGGAAGGTTTGAAATGATGTAGTTTTAATATAAACATATTTGGCTGCTGTTTGGAGAACAGAAAGGCATACTTGATAGGACAAGAATGGCCAGAGAAGGCTCACTTAAGTTACACTTTTATATTCAAAACAAGCTAGCACTTAATAGGTCAAGGGAACACAATTTATACAATACAATTCAATAATGGTTACTAAAAGAAGATACAGTAGTTAATATGAGAAAAATAAGATTTGATTATGATGAGTTTTTCTTAAAGATAAATTTTAAAAATAGATCAAGTATACCAGGCCAGTTAAACTACATCAGTAAGTAAATAAAAGTGAATTGCACAGATAATCCACTTAAATTATGGATTATCAGGCAGGATTAAAATAAAATTCCTAAACTCCATTATATCTTTTATAAGACATTCAGAGTAAGACCAGAGGTTGAGGATAAGATGGAAAAGGTACCATAACAATATTAACCAAGATGTAATGTGGCAAAGTGATAAACTATTCCAGTTAAGCAGTAAACATGCATAGGAACACTTCAAAATGATACAAGGACAAATTTAACATTAAGGTCATTAAATTTGTAGTACCTAATTATGTAACTGCAAAACAAAACTGAAAGGACAAATAGATCCCCATAGTTCAGAAATCAATACTACTCAGTAACTAAGAAAAAAAAAGTTAAGCATGTGAAATATCTGAACAACCAATTTCACCTAATTATTAGAAAACACTGCACGCAACAGCTGCACATGGAACATCTACACATAGAGTTATACCTCGGTACTTGTCAGCTTCAGAACTCATCAAAACTTGTCGCATTTTGACAAGAAAAATGTTTCAGCACTTGGCACCTGCTTGGGACTCAGGGTACTTGCTAGAACTTGTATGAGTCACAACGTCACCCTGTAAGAGAAAATGCTCTATTGTTCAGTACTTGGCACTCGGGAGTTCTGGAACGAATTAATGAGTACTGAGGTAACACTACTTGATTCATACAATTCTCAAAGGATTTATCACAGAAGAGATTGTCTGACCACTATGGAATTAAACTAGAAGTCAATGACAAAACTAGAAAGTAAAAGTTTGGAATTAAACATCTCCACGATAGAAGAGGAAATGACAATGGGAATATATAATATTTTGAATGAATGATAAAAATCACTATTTGTGGGGTTCAGCTAAAGCAGTACTTAGAGGGGAATGTGCAACTTTGAAATATATTAGGAAAAAAGTTAAACCTTACCTAAGTTCCCATTTTAAGAATGGGAAACAAAGTGGAGAAATAAGCAGAGAACTTTTGCTTCAGGACAAGATTTACCCTTTCATCTGAAACAAATGAAAAAATAGCCTGGTCCAGCTGGAGAGCATCTGCAGTGACATGGAGAGTTCTGAGAGTCAGATGACGTGCCAGATACCATTTCTGATGTGTGGCTTCCATCACTCCTGTACTGCAGCCTGTCCCTGATCTCCAAGAGCCCAAGGTGTGCCAAGCCAAGTTCCCATATGAACCTCTATTACCCGAGTTGAGGGGAAGACTGATTTGAAGCAAAAAGGTGCAGAAGCCAGAGTTCAAAATGGAATGAATGCTCCTGTTTCGAGAATTCCGCTAATCAATGAAACCCCAGAGAGGGTGGTCCCCATCACTCCATTATCAACAAATTACAGAGTGATTGGGTAAATTAGACCACAGGGAACCTATTTGTTGAGCAGCCATTAGAAACCATGAAAACGGAGCAGAGGTAGCAGCAGCTGCATACCACAGGAAGGGAAATGTTGGCAGCTGGAATCCAGGCAAGTTAACTGCCTAACAGAACCCCCAAATCAGTAACCTTTCAGAAGGAAACAGTGGAATCCACAGTCGCTACAGTATATTAACTATAATGACTAGTTTCAATAAAAGAAGTAGGCATGCAATGAAATTGGAGGAAAACTTTGAAGAAAAGGCAGTCAAGTCAAAGGGACTCAGTGTACCCAGATGTTTGATTTAGCAATGACTTTAAAGCATCTCATATATTTTGTTAAAATGGTAATTACATTGATAGTTGTGTGTTAAATTTACCTTGGGTTCCTGAGATAAGTCCCATTTGATAACAAAAATTACATATTTTTCCAAATTTTCATAACTCTACATAGTTTTTAAAATTGGGTTTCATTTGAGATCTTACCACCATGGCAAATCACAAAAGCCATTGAGGTTAACATTCTTGCTGCAGTTATTTGGATTAAAAATATGAAGAGTTTTGCACTAAAATATTAACTCCATAAATGCATAGGCTTTTGAGTGTTTTTCTATATCTCTAACAACTTGTACAGTGTCTGACATGATATGCTAAATAAATATTTATTGAATGAATGAATGACTAAAAAATATGCTGAAATTACCAGTTGACGCCATGGAGTACGAATGGCAGAGATTTTCCATCCATAACGAGGTAGTCAAAGGCCTGATTATGTTAACCTAGTTATTAATTACCTTTTGTTTAACCCATGTCTATGTTAAGATTTCTTAATAGGCCCTGGCTGGTGTAGTTCAGTGGATTGAATGCCTGCTTGTGAACTGAAAGGTCACCAGTTCAGTTCCCTGTCAGAGCACATGCCTGGGTTGCAGGGTAGGTCCCCATTTGAGGGGATGTGAGAAGCAACTGATTTGATGTATCTCTTGCACATTGATATTTCTCTCCCTCTCTTTCTCCCTTCTCCTCTCTCTAAAAGTAAATAAGTAAAATCTTTAAAAAAATATTTCTTAGATGTTCAATATAAAGTAAATAGAATAAATTTACTATTAATAGTCATGAATTTTAAAATGTAAGCTACAGGAGGCATACAATTTGTGGATTAAAACCACTTCTAGGGCCCCTGGCTGGTGTAGCTCAGTGGATTGAGCGCGGGCTGCGAACCAGGCATCGCAGGTTCGATTCCCAGTCAGGGCACATGCCTAGGTTGCAGGCCATGTCCCCCAGCAACCACACATTGATGTTTCTCTCTCTCTTTCTCCCTCCCTTCCCTCTCTAAAAAATATAAATAAATAAAATCTTTAAAAAAAAAAAAAAAACCACTTCTAGGGCAAAAATTTAATTAAAATATATAATGGGTTAAAATATACATTAATTTTTTAAAAGTAATTGAATATGTGGTTTTTCAGTTATCTGACTTTAATCGTCCAATGGTTTATTGATTAAGCAGACATGCCAGTTTGTACACTCAAAGGAAAACAAAATGAGCAGAGTTATGTATTAGTAAGTAAACCCCACCCTGGCTGGTGCGCCTCAGTGGATTGAGTGTCGGCCTTCCAACCAAAGGGTGGTGGGCTGGATTCCCAGTCAGGGCATATGCCTGGGTTGCAGGCAGGTCCCCAGTAGGGGGCGCACAAGAGGCAGCCACACATTGATGTTTCTCCTTCCCTTCCCCCTCTCTAAAAATAAATAATCTTAAAATAAAATATAAATAAATAAATACAAATCTTTAAAAAATAAGTAAACACTTAGGAAAGCTAACGGAGTTTCCTTAAGTAAAAAATAAGACATTCTCTCCAATGTCTTTGAGAAATTCTTAGTGTACAGCATGTTATTAGACTTTTGGACACAAGAGGGTGCTGGCGACCAAAATTCAGAAATTCACACTACTTTTCTAACAACAAAAAGTGTCAAAACACAATCCAAGTGTGAGGGCCCTACCTGCATGAATCCTCAGATCCCAAAAATTACTGGTTTGCAATGCTAATAGCTACAAAACAGATCACTTAGAATGAATCAAAACACTGAAAGAAGAAAAGTGTTACATAAAAGATCTGAAATGCAACACATTTGGTGCATCAGTGTAGAGGTGAGTAAAAGAGGCTAACATTAATTCTTGGATGCTACCTGGCCTGATAGTTTGTTCCTATTACATGAAGTCCAGTTGACTACAGCATGCACTTCAATGAAGAAAGTAAAGAAAAATTGTTATGACTTCACATTTTTATTTTTTAAGAATTTACATTTTATTTTTCAATTGCAGTTTACTTTTAATATTATTTTCTATTAATTTCAGGTGTATAGCATAGTGGTTAGACAATCATATACTGTGCAAAGTGTTTCCCCCAATATTTCTAGTACCCACCTAGCACCATACATAGTTATCACAATATTATTGACTATATTTCCTATGCTATTTACATTCTCATGACTATTCTGTAACTATTAAATTGTACTTGTTAATCTCTTTGTCTCTCTCACCCAGTCCCACAACTTCCCTCCCTCCTGGCAGCCACCAGTCCGCTCTCTACTGTCTGTTTCAGTTTTGTTCATTCATTGAGAAAGTAAAAGTTTAAATGTCAGATGTTATAATGTCATTATAACATTAAAGTTATAATGTCTCATTTTATTTATAATAAATAAATGAGAATAATGCAGCTTTGCTCTTTTACCTATATGATAAGAATCATGAAAATGTCAGATTTTTAATAAAACTATGCTAGAAATTTATTAGTGAAAAAATAAATTTAATGTTTTTTCTTTGGATAAAGTGTATCTAAGATTACCATAAAGTATTCTACTTTTTTTTAAGATTTTTTATTTATTCATTTTTAGAGAGGGAAGGGAGGGAGAAAGAGAGAGAAACATCAATGTGCAGTTGCTGGGGGCCATGGCCTGCAACCCAGGCATGTGCCCTGACTGGGAATCGAACCTGCGATGCTTTGGTTCACAGCCCGCGCTCAATCCACTGAGCTGCGCCAGCCAGGGCGTATTCTACTTTTCAAATGGCATTCCAAAAAAAATACTTTCCCAATTTGGGGGGGTGAGATTAATTGAAGCTAATAAGACAAAAGTTTAGGGAACATTTAAAAAGCAAACCTCTTCACTATTCCTTCCTAGCTATTATTCTCATAGAAACATGGCATTTAAAAAGAAAAGTGAAAAGTGAAAAAAATTTAAATAACAGTAAAACACAAAATGAAATTAGTAATGCGATAATGCATACTGTTAAAATGGAGTTTAAATTACATTTTTGCTTTTCTCCTTTAAAAACGATAACATTTTATAAAGATGTTTTTTCAAGTTCTCATACAGAATAAAATAGCACAAAAGAATGCAGGAGAATATATTCCATCACATCACCTACCATTCATTTACATCCCCAAAAGATACCAGCTAAGCTGGAAAAAACAGAAACTGACATGACCAGCTCCAAAAGTCCATCTGAAGTCTGGGTAATGGTCTTCATAGTACTACATGATGAGGTCTAGTTTCTTAACTATGAGGAAAAATGAAGTTTGTAAATAATTTTTTTTTAATATTTTCATTTCCTGGACAACGTGAAGAGACAAACAAAAAAAAACCCTTTCTAGATTTGTCAACAACTGGTCTTACTATTGATTTTCACCTGATGATGGTCTGTATCTATGTGTAAGAAAACAGAGACCGGGAATTGCTTTAAGACCTCGGGCATATCTTTTAACTTCTCAGAGCCTCAGTTACCTCACCATAAAAGGGGAATGACAATAGCAACAGGATCTTGGAAAATCTCTGATAAAATGGGAAAACACTTGTGAAAACACATAAAATATTGTCTTAATAAAAGAGGTCACTAGGCAATTGTGCCCATTTCACTAAAGGTTAGAGTTTCTAGTCCTAATTGTATGAGAACGGGCAAGGGGTGGAGAATGGCTAGAGGATTTGCAAGAGCATGCTTCCCTGCTGCTCCCTCCCTACCCCCATTTCCCACATCTGGCAGCAGTTTACTTCGCCATCTCACATATGCAAGTGACTGCCACCTGCCTCCAGCCACTTTTGCTCACTTTTATTTAGCTGACTGTTTTTAAGGGGGAGTGAAGGGGGACTTTCGGTGGGAGGTGGTACTTGGGATATCTTCATTTTTTTAATTCGACTGGCAGATTTTGTTTCCCTGTACCTATTGGCTTGAGCCCAGAGTTACTATTAGTTTTCTAAGTTTCAGTGCGATCCAGGGAACAGGGCAGCCTGGCCTGTTCATCATCACTACAGAATCCCGAAGGAGAACTGAAAAAAGTTCGCGATCAGCTAGCAGAGGAGTGTAGTTTGCCTAGATCACTTAGGGACAGGTGAGTTAGGCTTGCCAGGGATACCAAAGATCTTCAGGGGGAGGATCCAGTCCCTGTGGTTGGAGGAGAGGAGCGGGCGTTCTAGGTCCTTCTCGGCAATTGTCTGGGGCTGAGAAGCCCAGCGAACATTTTAGTCCCCGCCGCCCAAGGACACTCTTCTGGCAGAGACGGGAGGAAACGCAGAGCGGGGAAGGGCGTCCTGTTCGCCCGAAACTGGGCATTTCGAGAGGATCCCTCCCGGAGGTTTTTCCCAGCTCTTGCGTCCAGGGCGGTCACGCCGCAGCAGAGAGACGCGCTCAGTAGCTACTCCCTGCTCCTCCCACCGCACCGAGGCTCACACCCACGGGCGCCCCGCCCCCTCGGCCTTATAGATGGGGCGAGCGGCCTCGGCGAGCCCGGGAGCTAGAGGCTGCCCCAGGCCGACGGCGCGGCTGCCTGCTTGGCGCGAAAGCTGGGTCGCCGCGGCGACGGCCGACGTAGCCAAGTCCCGCGGCGGCTGCGCCCCATCATGGAAGGCAGCCCCGCCCCAGCACTAGCCCGGGTCGCTACTGACCTTCGCTGCCTCCCGCACCCCGTCTACCTGCTCCCGCTGCCGCTTCCCGGGCGCCGTCCTGTCCTCACCTCGAAGCCAACATGAAGGAGGCCCGGGGCGACGGGAGCGCCCCTTTCTGCGCCCGTCTCAACTACTCCTACCCGGGCATGTGGGAGCCCGAGCGCCCCGCGGAGGCGCGGGGCAACTTCACGCGTGCCCGGGAGACCGGAGAGGATTGCCGCTCGGTGTCCGTAGTCTTTCCGATCACTATGCTGATCACCGGCTTCGTGGGCAATGCGCTGGCCATGCTGCTGGTTTCGCGGAGCTACCGGCGCCGGGAGAGCAAGCGCAAGAAGTCGTTCCTGCTGTGCATCGGCTGGCTAGCGCTCACCGACATGGTTGGGCAGCTGCTCACCAGCCCCGTGGTCATTGTCGTGTACCTGTCCAAGCAGCGGTGGGAGCACCTTGACCCGTCGGGGAGGCTGTGCACTTTCTTTGGCCTGACTATGACTGTCTTTGGACTCTCCTCGCTCTTTGTCGCCAGCGCCATGGCCGTCGAGCGGGCGCTGGCCATCCGGGCCCCGCACTGGTACGCGAGCCACATGAAGACGCGCGTCACCCGCTGTGTGCTCCTCGGCGTGTGGCTGGCGGTGCTCGCCTTCGCCCTGTTGCCGGTGCTGGGCGTGGGCCAGTACACCATCCAGTGGCCCGGGACGTGGTGCTTCATTAGCACCGGAGGAGGTGGCAACGGGACTAGCTCCCCGCCCAACTGGGGCAACCTTTTCTTCGCCTCTACCTTTGCCTTCCTAGGGCTCTCAGCGCTGACCGTTACCTTTGCCTGCAACCTGGCCACCATTAAGGCCCTAGTGTCCCGCTGTCGGGCCAAGGCCACGGCATCTCAGTCCAGCGCCCAGTGGGGCCGGATCACGACTGAGACGGCCATCCAGCTCATGGGGATCATGTGCGTGCTGTCGGTCTGCTGGTCGCCATTGCTGGTAGGTAGTTCCTGGGTGTGCAGAGGTCTGGGTGGTGCGCCTGAGGGCAATCGAGACTTCTCAAAGTGACAGCTCCTGCAGAGGTGTGTTTGCCATCCACAGGGCTCTGGGGAAGCCTTTCTGTCCGAGCAATTCTGGTTGAAGCTTCTGAGTTGAGTTCCTCACTTAACTTGCCGATCACCTTCAAATACCAGCCATTGCCTTAGGTTCTGGTTACACACACATGGAGACCACAGGGGCGCTCACATTGTAACTGGAGGGTGTTAAGAGAATACCCAGGTATGATTTCAATGCCTGTGCAAAGATGGAGGTTTCTCCTGGGCATATTGGCAATGACAACTGTAGCCTGTGGCTGTGGGTTTCCCCCTTATTTCAAATACCCCTCCCACTTTCGGTCAGCAAAAATCCCCTACCTGTGACCACAGGCAGGCACAGCCCTCTTGCAGCTTGTGAGCCTCTGTGCACTTTTCAGCACAGCCTGCAATAGCCTTCCTTGAAGGCTCACTCTAGACTAGAGGCAGGAGTAAAAGTGCATTTGTGGTTGGAGCCAACCTCAGCTATTTGGAATCATGCTGGACCCCTTAGGAAGTGCTTGAACTGACCGTCAGTCAGTGGGCCCTCCAAGTTTTGTAACTCCCAACTCCAGATGGCCAGCCTTTGTTTACCCTTGTGGCAACTATTCAGGACTGGGGGCAAGGCAAAACCTGGGAGAGTATGTAGGGGTTTCTTCACTTCCTCGCTCCTCAAAGGGGTGCACAGTCTAGGAGCAAGCGGTATTTCCACAAGCTCCTTGTAAAATAGCCACTCTTACATCTTACTTTCCTCTGTTACTTTCAGCTGGAGATTTCCGTGGGTAAGTGCTGTTTACTAATTCCTGATGGATGGAGGCTTATTTAGGCAGACTGGCTTGATAGGAGTTATGTTGCAGAAATAGTGACTTGACAGTTGTAACAGTTTATATGTTGGACCTGGAAATTCATTAGACAGTTGTGAAAAACTTCTGAAACCCATGGACACAAGTTTTCAGAACCCACACATATTTAGTTTTTCCTTTTAAATTGTGGTGAAGTACACATAGCATAAAATTTACCATTTTAATTATTTTAAGTGCACAGTTCAGTGATATTAAATACACTGACATTGTTGTACACCACTTACAGTTTTAAATCTCTTGTATTTGAAAATAGAACCATAGTCCCTTTACCCCTGCCACCCTCCCCATTCACTGGACAAAGCAGATATTCCAGAAGACCTGTGTTTTACTGGTGCAGTATATTTAGGGCGCAGGTCTTGGCTCCAAATCATTGACGACATGTGGTGACAAGGAGAGTTCAAGACCTCGACGGCCCACTGACTGACTCTCATTGCAAGCACTTCCTAGGGGGTCCAGCATCATTCCAGCTGCCTGAGGCTGGCTCCAGCCACAAGCTGCTGAATGGTCACAGGTCTGCGTTCCAGGAGCTGGAACTCAGGCTGATGTCATCACCATGGCTTATCAAAACCAGCACCAATTTTAGATATATTTACTTCTATGGTTGAAGAATGGTGTGTAGGTGGCCAAACAGAGGCGAAAAGGAGTTCCTAAGTAATGAACACTTTACTAAACTATGAAAATTAATATAATTTTAAAGGCAACAAAGAAAAATCTGAATTTTTTAGGACTGTCATTTGAGTCCCACACCTTAGAGTTTGATCTATCATATTCTTTATATCCTGGAAAAAATGCAATTAAGTCATATGAATAAAGTGCTCACCCATACAGTTAATTAAACATATAGATTTTTTTTTAACTAGAAGAGATACTATGTACAGTAGTGTGTCTTTTACTTTAAAACCTTAATACCATGAGCTCAGTGGCTTTGGGAGAATTTAGATCAGTTCTGAGAATAGTAACCTAGGATGGCCAAGCTTACTCTCTTAAGAAATACTATTTGGAAATAGCCTTATTTAATTTCAATTAATACCTACATTCAAACAAATCTATTGGTTTGCAGCCTGTTTTTAGAGATTTTATTAATTCAGTTCTGATAAAAACATTACATTTAAAAAAAATTAACATGCTTGATGATATCAAAGAGGAGAAGTTAAAGATTTGCAAAATGGGTACTTTTTAAGCTGAAGCAAATGGTTCTATCTTCTGTTTTGTGCACCGTTGAAATTAAATCTCTAAATATCTTCAGAAAGCTCTCCACTAAAAAGCTGGAATTATTTCAAAGGAAAGAAAGAAACTGGCTAAACCACTTTCTTAATAGGTGAGGGAATTATAAGAATGAAAACGCTAGACCTTAGTGAATTGAATTTTTAGTGCATTAATGTTAAAGTGAGAGATTGTTTTCTACATCTTTTTCTTAACTATGGGTACAGATTCCCTATTAGCTTTCATTGAGTTGGGAATCATCAAACTCCCTATTTAAAAGAATCCTGAGTATATTTTATCTTGGAAGTCTATCATGATTATAACAATATTCAGTTGTTACTGCCAGAAGACTTAGCAAGAAGAGAATAAGAAAATATTGCAACTGCTACAAGTTCCCACCACATAAATATTTAAGTATAGGTTATCTACTCTGCCAATGAAAGATTTTTTACTTCTTACTTTTTCCAGACACCTTACAAAATACAAGATGTGAAACTAAGTGAGAATACAGTGGAAAATGGTGTCACCATGTCCATGATTCTTAGTCCTGTTTCTGTTCATTTGTCATTCTTTGTAATTAGTCAGTTGACTCAGCAATGCAATCTGTTTGACTTTTTATTATTGTTATTATTATGATTACTTTATGAACCACAGTCACCAAATAGTTCTGTTATTTGACATGATAGCCAAGATTCCAGAAGCAGCAATAACCTTGGGTGAGTGTTGAGAGAAGCTATGAGTACATTTTATGCTTTTATAAACCAGACATTCCCCATACAGGTAGAATGTGGCTAATACTGTAGCTATCTTAAAAATAGTAAATCTAAAGTAACTATCAACAATGTGAAAAGTGAGGTATGAGGAACAGAGCCACTCATTTATAACAGGAACTGGATAAAAGCAGTCTTAAAAACGTTTGCCTTTGATCTTGAACCAGCATATCCCCGGCTCAGTGTCTGCAGTTGTAGACAGGGATGCTTTGATTCAAGAACATATTACACAATGTAGATCTACCTTTTTTTAATGTAAGGAATCACTGATATATTTTGACAAATAAAATTTGCCTGAAATGTAATACATGTGATAGATTTGCTTTACAGGAATAATACTGTTTTACACTATAAAAAAGTTTTGTTCAATTGCAGATTTTCTCTACCTATAAATTTCTGCCATAGTAAGCATATAGTTTCAAGGAAAATGATTAAACATATGAATTGGCATTATAGGAAACATCTGTAACTTGCTTTTATAAGAATTGAGATTATTTTCAGTTATTTACAGTTTTGAGTTCACTACCATACATTTTAGATACTATGCAAGGGGTATTAAGTAGACTTATGAAAAATGGTCAAAGTTGTAATCTGTTCAGAAAAGCAGAATTCCCACATTTATAAGTGAAACAATTAGAGAACAATACAAATTAGGATGTAATGAATGCCATTGACTCTGGGAAGAAAGTCCACCTGAATATGCCAGAGCAGGCTTCCTGGAAGAGTTGGGGAGACACAGCTTGGACCCGGAGCTGAGAGCGAGTGGGCCTGGGAGCCTAGTGGGAGAGAGCAAAGCGCGCACACTGGTGCTGTGGGAATTGTGATGTGGGACGGCTCAGGGGGCTGACGTGAGGTGGTTAAGGGGAACAGAGGATGGGGATTGTGGGGTGTTTGTTTTTTGTTTTGCCAGTAGGCCGTACAGCTTCTATTTTTAATTTTTTTAATAGGAGAGAGAATTTTTGAAAGATTGGCAGTGCAGTAGAGTGTGGATAGGTGTGGGAAGGAAAAGGGAAAGTGAGATTAGTTATGGCTTGCTTTTTCAGGCCGGTTAGGGCTTTAGGTTAGAGACAGTGGGAAGAGATGAGTCGGAGGAAAGGTAAGAGAGAACTGACACTATTAGAAATGGTTGCTTTTAGGAGTTATTGATTCAACAAACATTTCTTACACATCTAACTATGTCCTATTCACTGTGAAAAATTACCTCATTTGATGCATCCTGTAGGAATGCCATTATTTTCTGTGTCATTCATATGAAGAACTGATATAGAGAATATAGAATTAGAATAATTAAGGATATCTGACTCTGAGTTTATTTTCAATTTTGTTGTTTATTTGCTTGCTTAGCTTACATAGAGGTGATGAATTCTAGTCTTATCTATCTTTCTGTCATATATGCAAGTTATATATCTTTGTGTCTATAAAGGACAGAAGTAGGACTAATAGATATTTAAGGTCTTTCTCTATTTACTTTATTCTCAGGTGTTCTTATTTGGGAGAATCATGGTTCAATGAACCAGAATGAGAAACTTTGGAAAAAGTTTGGTAGATTGTATTTTGTAAGAATAGGAATCCTAAGTGACCAGGGCTTTTGGACACAGTATGTAAGATGGTGGATTATCTAAATGATATATCCAGAAAGCCCAAGTAATTTGAAGATTGAGATAAATCAAAGCTAAAAAAACACAGATTTTTTTTTTTTGGAGTTTATCAGAGAGAGCCAAGAATTAAACAGTTCTTAAGCCATCAGATTTGAAGAAATTCAGATGGTCTAGAGTTGTAGCATAATTGTGAGTCATTGGCCTTTCTCTTTTGAAAAAGCTGTGAAGGTCAACGACTCAATTATGAAAGTTTCCACAGGTTCAGTTTTCTGGGAATAACACTCAGGAATATG
This sequence comes from Tonatia bakeri, assembly GCA_004024845.1. NCBI lineage: Eukaryota > Metazoa > Chordata > Mammalia > Chiroptera > Phyllostomidae > Tonatia > Tonatia bakeri. The sequence goes on from PVIA01008021.1 coordinate 62,057, forward strand.
CACTACAAACATTTGTAACAGACAAAGATTCTGCTGGGGGTGCTGAGGCGTGGTACTGAGGGGTACTGGGTGTCCTGTCTCAGTTTTCAGATAGGCCTTGCATTACAGGGAAGCAGTGGGAGGGAAATGCCCCCCAAAACTTCTTACATTTCTGTCATATTTTTAAAATCCACCAGTGTTCCATGTTTATCTCATTCACGCCTCGTGCTTCTTGAGGATTATTAGATGGCCTCTCAAGTCCCTCTTTTCCCTAGAAAATTCCAGCTTTCATTGAGTAAAGAAGGTAATCAAAGAAGCCTAGTTTTTCTTGGCATTCTTCTTATATCTTGTCTCCTAAGTGTATGTGACATTTTATAGTAAACATTGTAATTCATTCTTATATTGAAATGATCATTGGACAGCATTAACTTTTTTGTTTTATTGTTTATGCTAGTACAGTTGTCCCAATTTTTCCTCCTTTGCTCCCCTCTGCCGAGCACCCACTTCCACAGTCCATCCCCACACCATTATCTAGGTCCATGGGTCCTTCACATATGTTCTTTGACTAATACCTTCACCTTCTTTCAAAGATACCCCATTTTCCTCCTCCTCTCTTACTGCTGTCAGTCTATTCCGTGAGTCTAGGCCTCTGGTTCTATTTTTCTCATTTGTTTGATTTGTTCGTTAGAGTCCCCTTGTAAGTAAGATCATAAGGTATTTGTCTTTCACTGCCTGGCTTACTTCACTTAACATAATGCTTTCCAGAGCCATCCATGCTGTTGCAAAGGGTAGGAGCTCCTTCTTTCTTTCTGCTGCATAGAATTCCATTGTGTAAATATACCATAGTTTTTTGATCCATTCATCTACTGATGGGTACTTAGACTGTTTCCAAATCTTGCCTATTGTAGGTGCTGATATGAACATAGGGGTGCATAAGTTCTTTGGAATTGGTGTTTTGGGATTCTTAGAATATACTGCTAGCAGTGGAATCACCAGGTCAAAAGGTAGTTCCATTTTTAATTTTTTTAGGAAACTCCATACTGCTTTCCACAGTGACTGTACAGTCTGCATTCCCACCAGTAGGCTACTAGGGTTCCCTTTTTTCCACATCCTCACCAGTACTTGCTGTTTGTTGATTTATTAATAATAGCCATTCTGACTGGTGTGAGGTGATATTTCATTGTGGTTTTAATTTGTACCTCTCTGATGGCTAGTGATGTTGAGCATTTTTTTATATGCCTATGGACCATCTGTGTGTCCTCCTTGGAGTAGTGTCTATTCAGGTACTTCACCCATTTTTTAATTGGATTGTTTGTCTTCCTGGTGTTGAGTTGTGTGAGTTCTTTATATATTTTGGAGATTAAATCCTTGTCTGATGTATCATTGGCAAATCTGTTCTCCCATACAGTCAGTTCCCTTTTCACTTTGATAATGGTTCCTTTAGCTATGCAGAAGCTTTTATTTACTACAAAAACAACAACAATGGCAACAAAAAATAAAGTACCTAAGAATAAATTTAACCAAGGACGTAAAAGACCTGTACTTGGAAAACTATAGAATACTAAACAAAGAAAAGGAAGATACGAATAAATGGAAGCATATACCATGTTCATGGATTGGAAGAATTAACATCATTAAAATGTCCATCCTACCAAAGCAATCAATAGATTCAATGCAATTCATATTGAAATACCAATGGCATATTTCACAGATCTAGAATGAATACTCCAAAAATTCATATGGAATCAAAGAAGATCCCAAATAGCCTCAACAATCTTGAGAAAAAAGAACAAAGCAGGAGGGATCACAATACCTGATATTAAACTATAGTACAAGGCCACTATAATCAAAACAGTCTGGGATAAGAACAGACACATAGATCAATGGAACAGAATAGAGAGCCCAGAAATGAACCCATGTCTCTCTGGTCAACTAATATTTGCCAAAAGGGGCACAAGCACACAATGGAGTAAAGATAGCCTCTTCAATAAATGGTGTTGGGAGAACTGGACTGGTACATGCAAACTAGACCACTGCCTTACACCATACACTAAAATAAACTCAAAATGGCTAAAAGACTTAAACGTAAGTTGTGATACCATAAAAATCCTAGCAGAAAACATAAGCAATAAAATTTCAGATATCAATTGTAGCAATATTTTTGCCGATGTATCTCCTAGAACAAGGGAAATAAAAGAAAATAAAAAACAAATGGGACTACATCACATTAAAAAGCATGTGACTTTTTAACAAGAGAGATGCGCACACACTAGGAAGTAGCACTGTGGAGTGAAAATTCTCTGTGACTCTGCTCTCTTTACTCAGAACACTTCTCTCTCCACTTTTCCCACTTGCCACTTTACCCCTGTCATTCAATAATAGCTGCCAAGCATCCATCCCTCTCGGGGCGGCTAAGGTCTCAAGTTAGAGGTTGCTTTGGTAGAAAAGCCTTTCCTGATCTTCTCTAGGCTTGATTGGGTACTCTGCCCTTTGACCTCGCAGGACTTAGCTTGTATTTCCCTGACATAGTATGAGTAATAATCCTTCATTGGACATATTGGTCAATTGACCTTCTGAGGGTAGGTATCAGACTTGTGTGCTGATTTTGTTTTCTGTAGGAACTGTAATTGCCTGCCATACAGGTATGCCCCGTGCATACTTGTTAACACACCATCTCAGCACCCAGATCAGAAGACAGGGTCTGCTTCTGTCCCAGTTATATGAGCTATTAGTTGTGGACCCAGAGGGCAGCTGGCCTCAGGCCACATACTGACTGTCCAGAATCAGCCCTCCCTTTCAGGTCCTTAGGCTCTGGGTTGTGCTCAGATCACCTCCTGACAAGTTTCCCTTCCCTTAGATAACTCACTTGATACTGTTGTGAACTATTTTCTTCTCTTCTGTAAAATAGTAATTAAAGTACCTACCTAGTCCATTTCACAGGATTGTAATGAAAACCAAGATACATGTATATAAGCACAATTGGAATATTCCTTCTGTATTAGGAATACTCGTATGATGTTTTACTGGATGATAATGTTGACTCGTGTTCAGATAGACCTTTCCCCCAGGAACCTGGAGAAAAGAGACAAATGATGTTTTATAGTTTGATTAGTTATAGCTCACTGGGGGAAAAACGTGGTGGAGAATATAACTTTTCTGAAAAAAATAATAAAATAAGAAAAATGGTAAATCACAGGTGCATGAACTTTTACAAGGAATTGTAATTCATCCCTCCCCCTCTGCCCTGCCACCACCTCTGTGCCCTTCTGTGTTCTCTCAGTTCTGGAATACTTTTCCCCTCACAGCCACCAGTTAACCCTCTAAGTCTAACAAGTGCTGGATCCCATCTCCCCTCGTTCGTATACCTGAGGCATAACCACCACCTTGTGCTCTGAAGACTGCTGCCACAGGTCTGAAATAAGTCTCCTGTCTTTCCAGGGAGGCACTTCTTCCTGTATTTCCTGGTGTGCTCAGACATGTCCTCATGCAGAGGTTTGAGTCAAATTAATCATACATCTAGTTATCATCCTAGGTTAGCTTGTTCTGCACACTTTTTAAGGGTAGAGCCTGTGCCTCCATTTTCCTCATTTTCACAGGTGATCTGAAATGTTGAGGCTAAACAGAATCACTCACAGCTCAGAACTGAGTTTACACAAGCCTTAAATCAAACCAAAGCATGAGAATCATACAGTTGTAAACTGCCTCACAGTTTGGCCAGGTCCTAACTAGACATTAATATTGTTTGCAACCTACAAATAACACAACCTACAAACTTACCATCAGTTGGCCCACCCAGAGTTTCTCTTGGGCAACATTCTTAAGGAGGACATTTCAATGACTGATCTCAGTGTTTATTCAAAATCTATGTTATTTTATCAGCACTGATTTTATTATTTACATTACAGTGAAGAGAAAGGAGGGAGAGAGGGATAGAAGTTGCACACACACACTGATGAGTGTGCAAGAGATACATGATCAGTTGCCTCTTGCACACCCCCAACTGGGGACCTGACTTGCAACCCAGGCATGTGCCTTGACTGGGAATCCAACCAGTAACTTCTCAGTTTGTGGGCTAAAGCTCAATCCTCTGAGCCATACCAGCCAGGACAACAGCACTGATTTTTATGGTAAGTGTTTAAGGATCATAAATCTAAACATAAAAGTTGGTGACAGAGGTGGAAGAGGGAGGAGGCTTGATTTTTTTCACACCTTAATTCTGTTAAAAAGAAAAAACATCAGTTATTAATTTAGGAAGGAGTCGTGTAATAATATAAGTACAGGATAAATTCTATAACAAATACCATTACTATTTTTAAAAATCTTGTTAATATAAAAACAAAAGGTCAAGCAAGCAATTATTGATAAAAAAATCAAGTATGATTTTAAAAACATACTTTTCACTAATCCTTGAATACTTCCTGTAGATTTGATCTTTTAGTTCCTCTTTCTGAATACCTAGTAAGTATCACTATCTGTGGCTGAGAATGTGCTGCTGTTGGTGTGATTCATAAAAATTTGGAAAAAGAAGTACAATATATTGTTAATGTTAAAAATAATGAAAGAGAGATTGTGAAAAATCAGATGCATTTGGGGTAATTCACCAGATTGTACAGTGGAGTCTTGCCGGTAGTCTTGAGGTGTCAGTTTCCCTGGTGATGTCTTGCTAACACCACCTTGTTTGAGTCAGGTAGATTTCCCTAAATTGATGAATATGTCACCAAGTCCTAAGGCACCAGCAGAGGTTAGTGATTAAGTGATCACCGACTTGTGAGCACTCCTGTTTCGTGAGAGAGTCAAAATAAAATAACTGAAGAAGCAGGTGAGGACCACGGAAAGATTATAGCACCAGAAGGCAAAAGACCTGGGTTCTGGTCATGACTTTTCCACCACATGATAGAAGTCACTTTATCTTTCTGGTTTTCTCTTTCCTTGTCTGTAAGATAAAACAATGATAAACTCTAACCTTCTCTTCAGTTCTGACTTCCTGTGGCTCTAAGTAGATAGAATCATCCCTGTCAGATGTACTGTATTAGATGCATGGAGGAAAACACCCAAAGCCTTCTTAAGAAGAAGCATAGAAGTGTGAGCAAACAGACAAAGTAGACCTTGCATTTTTTTATACAATCATTCAATAAGTATTGCTTGGGTGTTGCTGTATGCCTGCAACATTGCTCACCGTAGTGATACTGTGGTGACCAGGGCTGAATCATATGGTTATATGAGTTGAGAAATTATATAGCACCAAGAGGCCCTATCCACACTGTATTCTACACAAATGCCACTTCTTTTAACAGTGTGCAATCGGTGCTATCCTTGGTAGCCCCAGTGTTAAGCCAAGCAGACATGCTGTCTTCTTTTGTGAAGCTTTCAATATACTAGGGTAGGCAGACGGTAAATAAACAATCATACCAATAAACAAACATAAGCAGACTGATGGGTCATTACTGTGGTTTCTCGCTGCCACATGGTTCCTCTACTTCAGATTGGCCTTGTCCGGGCAGCTGCTGGCTCACTGCTGCTGGAGCACGTCCCTGCCCAGGCTGCAGTGCGGTGTGTCTGTGCTCAGATGCCATCATTAGAGAGAATCTGAGTGCACTCCAGCCACAAAGCTCAGCAGTAATTCCCCAGAGAGCAGCCAATGTGCTAGAAAGTATGGACCCAGAGGGCGGCTGGCCTCAGGCCACATTCTGTCCAGAATCAGCCCTCCCTTTCGGGTCCTTAGGCTCTGGGTTGTACTCAGATCACCTCCTGACAAGTTTCCCTTCCCTTTCCAATGAATTGTCTTTTAAGACTTTTCATATCTTTCCGTCTAGTAAATATAGCCAAAGCCACCCTGCCCCAAGTTTCTTGCAAGAAAAGATTAGCTCTTGGCTTCCTTTTTTCCCCCCAGAAGGCCCTGGGATCCCTAAACATAATGGTCTGCCTCTTTCCAAGTGACCAGCAGTATGTACCACGAGCGTTATGAGGATTTTCCTTTGTTGTACCACATAAACTTCTACTGCGTAAATCTACCTATTCTACATTTACCAAAGTAAATGATTCTTGCTTCTGTAACACCTGCTCCAATGGGACGTGCTCTACCCACCAGAACAGAGAAGTGGGGGCAGCTGTTGGCATTCCCTTACACACATCACCACAGCAGTCGTGTGCTGGGAAGGCAAGAAGGAGAGGGTCGAAAAGGACCCTTCTTGTTGTGTTGGTAAGAAGTGAGGTGGTTACAGAGGGCCTCACTGAGAACATATCATTTATGATGAGCCTTGAAAGAGGACACTTTGAGGAAGAAAGTGGCGTGTGAAGGCATCAATGTATATAAAAGAGCTGGAATCATTGGAGGAACTGAAGGGAGGCAAGATGAATGGATTAGCACAAGTAAAAGAGTGACTTCTAGGTAAGGCTAGGGAGGTAGGCAGGGCCAAACTGCAGAACCTTGTCATTTTTGTTTAAAAGTTTAGATTTTTATCTTAAGTATGATGGAAAGCAACTAAAAGCTTTTAGTGACTGAATGATTTGATCTGCTTTATGTATTAAAATATCACTCAGGTTACCTCATGAATTAGAGAAGTAGACATTAGAGCCCTTTGGACTGAGGTCACATAGAGATTTGGAAACTTTAATAAGGAAAAACATTTTTCCTTAAGTTTGCTTTAAAACCAGGAAAGGACATAACAACATAGAATTGGTGGAAGGAGGCCATCTGTGCAGAAGCACTGAATTAAAAATTGAGCCAGGTGTGCTGGGAATGGTAAGCGAATCTATGTTTGTTGAAGTCAAGAAATATTATGAGTCTAATGGGGAAGAAAAAAGGAGGGAGGAGTATACTGGTAGATTGCCTTGAAGACTGGGAATAAGATTTTGTATTTCATTTTGGATGAGTTGTATTGTATTTCTATACTTACGTTCCATATTTGTATGATAAGAGGGTTCACATTATAAAATCTCTTGGTTCATAAAATCACTTAGTGAAACAACCCGTCTAATGTTTAATCTCTTTCTAGGATATGCTAGATGAAATTGTCTAAGCTTTGAACACCTTTACTTATAGGAAATTTGTTGCTTTTTAAGAGGCACAAATAATTTTCTAAAGGCTAAATATTGTACCAGGCTTTTTCTCACAGATAATTTTCTTTATTTCTTACAGCCTTTTGAGGTAGGCATTATTAGCTCCTGACGCAGACACCAGCCTGCAGTGTCCGCAGCATTATGGATGAGATACAAGACAAATTCACATGGACTACTGAGTCCTGTGGAGGAAAAGGGATGGCACGGCTACTCTCTCAAGGGGAGAGTGCCTCAGAGCGGCCTGGTCACTCTCTCAAGAGGAGAGCAAGCTGACCCTCGTCTTGACAAGCTTTTATTGGCTGTCAATTTGCACAGGAATACAGGTAAAGCTCATTAATCACTGTCAGGCAGTAAGGATCAAACAATAGATAGCATACAAAGAACTATGAGGGCTTATTCTAAGTCAGGGTCTGTTAGCTAAGTGCTCCAAAACTTTGGGAAATGAACTCATTTCCTGCTTGGACCCTTATTATTTAATTGAGAGCATTTTTAGCAAAGCAGATTTCACAGGATTTTATATATTCTTTCTTAGCCCTGATCACCTGGGGAACTCGCCCTTTCCAGCACAGGGCTATACCACCCTCTGTCATTGTTTCAGGCTTAAGTCAGGCAGGGGAAGTAAGGCAGCCAAGAGATTAGGAGACTTCTCGCAGACAGAATGAGGACTCAGGCTATGTCAAAGCCAAGGGGTGAGGGTCCATCACCCCCTTTTGCTGTAGCCCCTCAAGTCCTTCCCTAGGGGCTCCCTGTGATCATGCCTCTCTTGGGTCGTCCCTCCCTTAAGGAATCTTACCTGTAATTGGCTAACTGATCAAGCATTGGGGGCCAGGCAGGGTGAAGAAAAAGAAGCAGAAACGGCACCCCTGCCAGGGAGATAAGCTTTGTCTCCTTAATGACTTATGGTCTGAAGGTCATTCACTCAACCTTAGCCATGGGGGGGCCGGAGTGGGGAGGAGGTGGTTACAGCTTCTGAAACCAGGCAGGGCAGTTCCCAACAAGCTCCAATGTATAGATAATGAAAAAACTAAAGCTGAAAGAGGTTGAATGACTTGTTCAAAGTAACAGACCTAATAAGTTGTCAAGATGAGATTCCAAGGCCAAGCTCTTTTCTCCGAGCATCAGAGTAGTCCAAATTCATCTTAAGTTGTTCTTTCTGTTAGGGAAACTTAACCCTGGCTGGTGTGGCTCAGTAGATTAAGCACTGGTTTGTGAACCAAAAGGCCACCGGTTCAGTTCCCAATCAGCGCACATGTCTGGGTTGTAGGCCAGGTCCCCTGTAGGGAATTTGCAAGAGGCAACTACACATTGTTATTTCTCTCCCTCTCTTTTTCCATCCCCCTCTGTCTAAAAATAAATAAATAAAATCTTTTTTTTTTAAAGAAAAAAATTATTTCCCTTATATTGATTGAATTAGAATGATACTAATTCTAGTCCTTGGTTTATATGGAACAATACTAAATTTAATTAGAGACATGTTTTATTTTTTTAAATTATATGATACTATAGTTCTATATTAGTTATCAAGGTGTTACACTAACTTTACAAACAGCAAAATAACATGAAGTAATCTTGACAATGTCAAGGACAGGAGCTGTGACCTAGTAAATCATTTAACCAACACTATTGAATATCACTCATGTGTGTATCACTGTGCTACAATCTGACGGGAACAATGGCATGGCCCTTGTCCTCAAGGATGATTCCCTAGAGAAACTCAAGATTGTGACTCAAAAAAGCAATGCCATTTTTCATTGTCAATTTTTAATATAGGCACAAAGCTAAGTATCATTCATAATTCATTTATCCATTCATGTACTCAGTGATTGTTTGTTGAGTGCCTACTAAGTTTAAGGCACAGTTCTAGGTGCTAGAAATACAGTAGTGCAATAGACTAGTTTCCTGCTCTCAAGGAACGTGAATTCTAGTAGAAGGAGAAAATCCATCAACAAATGAATAAACTGGAAGTTAGATTATGAAAAAACCTCTTAAGAAAAGAATATAGTATGATAGGATAGAGGGAGACTGGGAGACTTCTGTATATTGGGTTGTCAGGGAACAGTATCTCTGAGAGGTAACATTTAAACTGAGTCCTGAATGAAAGGAAAGAACCAATGAACAATCTACAGGAAGAGGATAGGCAAAGGGAACAGCAAAGGCCCTCACCTCATGTATTCAAAAGATAGAGAGAAGGCCAGTGTAGCCGAAGTGCAATGAAAGGAGGAAGTGGAGTACAGTAAATTGAGGTCAAAACCATGTTGGGCCATGCAAGTCTGTACTAAAGAGTTTCAATGTGATTTTAAGAGAACACTGGAAGGTTTGAAGCAGGGAAATGACATTAATGGATTTACATTTTCAAAAGATTGTTCTGGAAGCTGCATGAAGACTAGATTGCAGAAAGGCAAGAGTGGGAGTGGGAAGAGCAGGTATCAACCTTGTCCAGGTGAGATGATAACAGCTGGAATTGGGGTGGAGAAGTGAAAGTGTCTGGAAGACAGAGTTATACGACATTCTGAAATTTCTCTAATGCCTGTTCTGTGACTTTGAGAAGAAATAGAGCCCTCTCTTCTCTGTGGGCCTGGTAGTGAGGTGAATATCTGTCCATAAATAGTTTTCCATTTAGCTCCTTAAAAGGGAAGTTATTGCCCCAAGCTCACACAGCTAGTAATGAGTAGAGTCAGGATTAAGTTCTATCTAATGGATGCAATATTTTTTTTCTGAGACACAAATCAGAACAGTCACACAGAGAAAGATAAGTAAGCAAAGTTTGCTCACAAAAAGATATGATTCCATAAGAATCATGACCCCAGAAGAAGACTCAGACCAAGCTAAAGCAAGCTAGTTTAAGGAAAAAAGAAAAAAGAGGAAGGAGGTTGTACTGTGTTCTTTTTTCAAAGCCTTTGGTTAATAGGTTTGTATTGAATATGTACAGTCGGTTTTAATTTTGCTTTGATAGCAATACAGTATTTCAGTGAATACATGATCTTGAAGCAGTTTCAACATAGATCCTTCCTTCTTTGCTTCCTTCCTTCCTTCCTCCCTTCCTTCCTTCCTCCCCCCCAATGTTTTGTTTTGTTTTGTGAATACAAGAAACAGAATGACATAAATTCTCATGATCCTGCTTCATCTTCATAGACTAATGTGAATTCTTTTAATCTACAATTAAAGATTTAGGCTCACAGAATTGTCAGAAGTGAGTTAAGAGTATAACGTTAAATTTACAATGAAACAGAGGTGGCTGTGTCAGGATGTGAAAGCTCACACTATGTTAGAACCATAGTAAGGAGACTGGAGAAGAAAAAAAAGAAGTCCTTTCTTGAATTTTCCATAAAGGGCAAGTTATAGTCTGGGTTTGTTGTTAATCTGGCAATTTACGCAGTAGGTGTGGTAATAACCAACATGCTGGGTGGCAGACTTCTAAATTTATTTAATGGTAGCAATTTTCTCCAAGAATAGACTAAGTAAGGATTTGTGTGGATTTGTGTGGAAATAAATTTCTTAATGTTAGCTTTTGTTCTATAAAAGACATCAGGGAATATTTTGAAATGTTTTTCCCTAACATCTATTACTAATTAAATTTTGCTGTAGGTCAGGGTTAGGAACTATGGGAATGTCTTTTGACTTCAGAGCTCTACTCTCCTCCCTAAACTTGGTTCTCAGTTGCAAACATCAGAATCTGACTCCAAGCACAGAGGACATATGTGAAAAGGGTACCAGGGGCCCAGGTTGGGAAGACAGGCAGGACCCATGCTCTTCTGGATGCTGAGTGTGAGGCCCCACAACCCTGCTGCAGTTTGCTGCACACTGCTGGCTGCATCTGACATCCAAGAGTTCCCTCTCCTCTGTGTGGCTCTCTTAAGATTCAGACTCCTGGGTGCAAACCTGACTGCTTTAGTCTGTTTTTTCTTTCTTTCTTTGATTTGTTTTTGTTTTTATCCTCTGGCTATATCAAGGGCTCGCTTGCTTCTTGTTTTTGAACTAAGAGGTAATAGCGGAAAGTAAGTGCTGGGATCTCTCTCCCACCTAGGCTACGTAGGAAAAGTTTCGCAGGATTGGGGTACTAATAATAAAAGGTGGCGGTCCGTTGTTACCGTATAATTAATTTCTAGAAAGATTATGACAAGCGGAGCATGTGTCACTTAGGGGGAGTTGGAGTGTCACTGAGACTGGTGGAGAGGAAGCTGAAGAAACCCCACAAAGCAATAGCACACATTTATTGAATGCCTGCTCTGTGCAAGTACTTGGGAATTAACCATGTTAAGCCCTTCACATATATTTTCTTATTAAATCTTTACAACTATTGATCAGTTTGGTAATTTTTATCTCCATCTTTTCAGTTGCAAATACTGATTCAAACCATTAGACAACTTTCCCTAATCATAGCCCTAAAAATTGGAAAACACTAGGTTTTTTATGCTATCATGTTCTGTTTCATATTGGTTGTCTCTTTTTTATTAGTTCATTAAAACATTTTTAAATGATGTCACTGAAAATGTGCAAAAAAGGACAGATTGGTTGAGAACAGTCGATAATCACAGGAACTGGCTGGGCCAGACAGTCGCAGGGACTGAGGGCTTCCTGAAGAGCCCGCCGCTGATCCATGCCTGACTGGCTGTCTTAGGCGCTTGGGTTTCTGCAGAAAATATTATGAAAATCTAGGTGCAGGTTGACAAAAATTTTTGCGTGTCTTACAAAAACTTGCTAATGGATTCCATTCACTGTGATAACCTACAATTTAGCATTTTCCGTAAAGCTGTGGCATCAGTTTCATCCACTTCTGTCCGTCTGTTTGGGCTTAGAACATTCACATGTAGTGGTAAAGTTTTACTAGGCAAACATTTTTCAGCTAGTACAATTCACAAATATTATTCTTTTTTACCAAACTATTTATAAAACAAATAGTACTGTTTATTGAGTTCCCTTTGCTTAAGGAGAAAGTGTTTGACTACAGTCAAAATTAGAAAATGTGTTTTGACAGTTTTAAAACTTCCAGAATGATACAGTGCATTCGTGCAAACCTGCTTTCATCTTTTTTTCTTAAAATTATAAAGAGAAAGAGCCTTAGCAAACCACAGTGTGTCCACAGCGACTCTCTAACATGGAATTCAGACATGTCACTCTCTAGTACCCACTCATCCAGGTTAAGAGACTTCAGATTCCTTAATTTAATCATCAAAGTCTTGGATTTGTCCACATTTGCCATTCATAATCCATATCTCCCCCAGCATCCTTTCCTTCCGTCATAGATATCTATTTGCAGTTCCTAGAATGATTCACAGTCTCACTCTCAGAAGTATGAAAGCTTAGTCTTTCAAAACTCTCCACAAGTGTCTGTAACTTTGGGGGTCAGTGCTTCCCTGCCCCTGGAGACTGATTGAAATGCCCCTCCTCTATATTCCTAGTGCTGGTGCATACCATTTGCACTTAATTATGTACAATTACATTTACAACTGTCATAATATTTATAATGGCAATGAGGATTATTGTCCACAGTAGGCAAATGCTTACTTTACTATAGGCACTGAGTAAACCATTTCACAGACATAATCACATCTCGTTCTGTCCATACCACTATGAGGATATATTGTTATCTCCTTTTACAGATGAAGAAATTGAGATGTTAAGTAACTTTTCCAAGGTCACAAAGTTAACAAAAAGCAGAGTTGACTTTCACATCCAAATTTGTCTGATTTTATAGCCTATGCAATAAACCACTAAACTAAATGGCATCCCTCTTAATATCCATTTATTTGTCTAATTCACTGTAAACTGCTTAAGAGCAGAGGCTTTGCCATATTTGTCAATAATAAATCTTCTTGGAACATAACAGCCACTCAATAAATGAACATGGAATGAGTAAAGAAAGAAAGTGTAAGAAATAAAGTGGGAAGTATATTAGATTCAGAATCAGAAAATCAAGGTATAAATCCTGTCCCTAAGAGTTTTCATATATTAGATATTTGCCAGAGAACTTCTTGCATGTGTGCACAGCCCATGGGCACACGCAGCACTGTGGTGAAGGCCAGACTGAGCAGGCGGCAGCTGGGTGGAGGGGGTGGGATGGGGGACATCTGTAACAGTGTCAACCAAAAAAATTAAAAAGACCTTTGTTTATATTAAATGGTTTTTAGTCTTTACATAAATCTTCAAGGTAGATGATATTTATCTGTTTTTCAAATTTTTATTTCATGTTTTTTACTTGCTGTGTAAGCAACTTGCTTTAAGGCCCACAGTTGGTGGTACTGAGAAAATTGAACCCAATTGTTTTTGGTTCCAAAACCACGATTCACCTTTAACTGATGACTAATGGGTACTGATTTTTACAGTAAAAGTTGTGAGAATTTTTAAAAACATATTCTTAGCTTTATTTTTTATTTTTATTGTTTCCACATTGTTGATAGTAATAAAAATGCTTAGAAAGATTAAAAACTGCCTTTCAGATAGACAAGGATGAGAGACACAACATTGTTTTTGTAATGAAGAGAGAAGTTAATTAGAAACAGTGGAAGAAACCACTGAACAACAAACAGCCTCTCTAATGCCTGGTGTCCAAAGAAGGAAAAGACAAAAAGGATGTTTGGGAAGGTGCCCTAGGGGTAACAATTAAAGAGTGAGGAGGTTCAGCAACAACAGGAAACAGTAAAGATAACGAACCAAAGGGAAAATAGTGCCTCAAGAAATGTTCAAAAGTCACCATGTTTATGTTGCCTGCAGTCATTACTAGAGATGTCATAATACAGGGGCTTCAGAATAAAAAACGTAAGTGTAAATCCAGAGTTCGAGCAGCCTTCACCATTGGCTAATCCAGAAGCTCAGCATTGGCATCAAGGACCATGGTTCATTCCATCTTTTGCAGTTTGTGGTGTTGGCCTCATCCTGTCTATGGCTTGTTCCCTTCAGCTGGTGGGGTGGTTGCTGATACAAGCTTCCTAGCTCGTCTCTAGTAGGAGAGAGGTGTTCTTTTTATGGCTCTCTCCTGAAAATAAAGAAATTTTTTCCCAGACGACCCTGGGGAACGTCCTTTTGGATTGCCTAGTACGGGTTCCCAACATCAAATCTGATCTGGGCACATTCTGGTAGCTAGGGAAGGGGTCCACCCTGAAGCACTTAGGTTCCAATGAAAATCAGTGTGCTGATGGGAAGGGGAGATGGGAGACTGGATGCTGGGTAGGCACTCAGTAGTGCACACTGCACTGGTAATACCTATGCAGTTTGATTGAGAGAATATATACATGGAAGGACCTCTGAAAGTATAAAGCAATGGATCTCCACTATCTAATATGGTAGCACTGGTCACATGTGGTTATTGTACACTTGAAATGTAATGCTTCAAACTGAGATATAGTGTAAGTATAAAATACACACCAGATTTTGAAGATTAAATGCACAAATAATGTAAAATACTCATTAATAATTTTTATATTGATTACATGTTGAACTGCTATTTCAGATATATTAG